>JAQGBW010003116.1:0-17276 GCA_034698625.1 Julus scanicus
TTGGTGTGCTTTTTTTGCACATTTTGAGTTTTCAGTGTACTCGCAGCACCCCCACTTATTTTTTCTACGAGCCGCCACTGCTATCAAAAACTACTAATTTCAATAAGTCTCGATACTTTCTTCCAATATCGATTCTTTGTTTTGATACTGATCTCGATATTTTTTACAGATACTGCCATCCCTTTTCATATCATAACCAGAGTTGGGCAAGTTGTACTCATGAGTAGGAGTACTGATTACGACTGCAATGAAATAATATTCTATAGCGTAAGTACGGTACATTTAATCTATAGTCATATGAAATGAGTAACCAAACTTGGACAAACATGTACTCATGTGCAAAAGTACTGATTACGAGTACCTGTGTAATCAATGCGAATCATACTCCATAGTAAGAATAGTATAGTAATCAGACTTGGGTAAATTGTACTCATGAATAAGAGTACTGATTTCGAGTATGACGGATTTCAAACGCATTGTTTAGGGAACTCACTTTATTTTAAACAGAACATCCAATAACAAAAGGGTCATACGTAGAAAACTAAAAATTAGTACATTCATATTAGCTGTTAGTTACTCTTTTTCGTTACTCTAATTACTCAATTACTTACAAGAATACACTCGATTACATCAGTACTCATACGTTTTGAGTACATTTGCAATCAATTACTTTTGCACATTTTATATTCAAATTACTCCTTATACTAGGCATTCTTTTACTGGTTACTCAAATTAATTCAATTACTCAATTACTGCCCCAAAACTGGTGCTAACCACATGCATGAGCCCTCACTCAACTTAGATAATTTGCGAAAAATCAGGCCAACAGTTTCCAACATCAGTTTTTTTTAATTATCTTCATCATCACTGCACAAGACACATTTTTATTAAAACGAAATTATTTTTTTCAATCATAGAAAAAAGAAAACAACGAAACCCAGAGAGATTGAACCTCTAAATTTTTACACCTTTTCGCGGCGGTAATGGTGACTTGTCAACTGGTCAACTGGTCACTATCCACAGTCTTTCGTTATATCGCCTCCCCCTTCCCCCATCGTTTCTTATTCAATTCCTGAAGATTTTTTTCTTCGGATTAAAGAGGTTGTGTAAAATACGTAATTAATGACGTCGGAGCGGTCACTTTGTTCGTTGGCCGAGCGGTCAGTCCGCTCATTTGCATTTCTCATCCAGCTCCCAAATCTTGAGTGGTCATTTGTTTGTTTTTTGTATGAGTTGCGGTATATTAACGAATATACCAAGTATACAGAGGTGGTCACGTGATTTCCGAGAATACGTTGCTTATATATGTATAATCCTGTCCCAGCGTCCAAGTTTATTTTTTGTGCATTTTTTTTTTGTATTTGTACACACAAAAAAAACGCTCCAGGTCAACAGGGGTTTTTTGCTTTCGACCGCCATTTTGTGTTGCACTCAAGTGTGGCACTTTATCGAAACTCGCACGCGCACATGGTTGGTACACCCCACACGAAACGGGGCGAAGCTGAGGACCCCTGGCGGCACTTTTCTCCCCCCACATATCCTCCCAAGCGACAACCGCGCCCCTGGTGGTGGGCACGCACACAAGTAGCAGCAGGAGGATTGGGTCAGTGGTCAACTGAGGATTTTTGGCGGTGGTTGGTGGTTGATAGCGCCGTAGTGGTCAGCAGCAACAGCAGAGGCGGCGGCGGTGGTGATTGTGGTGACGGTGATGGCGCTGCGGTCGAGGAGGACCCCCAAACCCGCTTTTTTTCACCTGACCGCATGAACTAGCTGTAAGGGTCGGTGTACGGATCTGCAAGAAAATGCAGCATTTAAAAAAAAGCAACGAAAAACAAAAAAAAAAAAAAAAAAAAAAGGCAAGAGGTCAAGGGGCATCGTCCGTCCCCATGAGTTCGGAAACTAATTTTCCTAACATGGTGCCATCCATAAAATAAGCGATATTCTGTATTTCGAAATTCTCGACAATTTAACTTCTGCAATTGATTATGGATTCAATAGGGCATATAGCACTTTCCCATAAGGTGTCGACGCACATACTTTATGGATGAACCTTATTGCAAAAAGCTATAAAACTAAACTTGCTATTCTTAAAACTTTTAATCTTATAAGGGGGATAATTAATTACCTATCCCTTTCAATGGGTAAATTTTAAACGACAGTCACAGCCAAACAAAAAAGGATTAAATAAAAATAAAATTTTTTTAAAATAGCTTGATGGATCAGCAAGTGCATCATATTGTTGATTTTCGCTTTGAAGTGATAGATTTTTAAAAAATTAATAAACAAGTTTGAAAAATGTCCGTTAATTTGCACATGCTGCCAGCAGGTGGCAGCACGAGAATTCAAATTAACGGACATTTTTCAAACTTGTTTATTAATTTTTTAAAAATCTACCACTTCAAAGTGAAAAACAACAATATGATGCACTTGCTGACCCATCAAGCTATTTTAAACAATTTTTGTTTTTATTTACTATCTTTTTGTCTGGCTGTGACTGTCTTAAAATTTACCCATTGAAAGGGGTAGGTTGTAATCCACCTTAAGCATGACCTAACTTGCTTAAGACTATTTCGCCGACTCCCAATATCTCCAAATATTATCTGACTTGCCTAATCTGCTGCAAGCTTATTTCGCCGACACCCAATATTATCTGAACCCAGTTTTTGCCTAACCTGCTTCAAGCTTATTTCGCCGACACTCAATATATCTTTAAATATTATAATATCGGAACTCAGTTTTTGCCTAACCTGCTTCAAGCTTATTTCGCCGACACCCAATATATCTTTAAATATTATAATATATTATCTGAACCCAGTTTTTGCCTAACCTGCCCTTTCCTAACCTTCCCTAACGAAGTGGGACAATACCTCTGCGACTATGTCTAACATTTTTATGAGAATTCTAAACCTCCAAAATAATGGCATATTTCACTTTGAAAAATAAATGTCAATATTTAAAAAGAAAGAAAAAAGAAGTTTAAAAAAAAGTTAGAAAAGTACATTTTGCTCAAACAATGCTCGAAACAAGATAAAAATCAAGATTGATATTGACATGATATGATAATATTAAAGGAGTGCTACTACTGCAGTGCCCCCTGGTGGTGGTGATGGTGAACATGTTCCTTAGTCACGTGGAAAAAAAATAGCTGATCCCTGCTGAAAAGCCCACCTCCTTAGACATTTATATTCAAAATGTAGGATACGTGGAAAAATTTGAAAAAAATATATATCAAAAACTACGATTGTATATTATATTTTTATGCTAGAAAAAAATGACAGAAGTGGAGGATTTGGGCCGGCCCTTAAGATAATTCAGTTTCCGTCCAGAAGAGGGCACTGCAGAGGACACGATACCTTAATTTAATGCTCCGCGTTAACATAAGGAAAACAAGACGTGTTAAAAAATAAAATACTTAATTAGTAATAAGACCCTCTGTCCCACATTTACCTCCTTTACAAAAAAAAAACTATGTTACCCGCAGCCATTGATAGCGTTTTTCCATGAAAAGCGCCATCTATGGGGAATTCAAAAAATGTATCTCTTTTTAAAAGTATGATTGTCTTTAGTTAAACGCACTTAGGAATACCGACAGCTAGTTCATGCATTTGGCGAGAAAAAATTATTCAGGCGAAGGATTCGATTAAAAGTAAGTGAGTGAATTAAAAAGGTTAGGCAAGGGTTAAACGGCCCTAGTTGAAGGTACCAAAGACAAAAAAATGTCAATGTTGTTGTCGGAGGTGGGAAGGCAGGTGGCGCCACCACGTTCGATATATCGATCGGCCAAATTGGAGTGAGGATGAGAGTATTCGGCGTTATATCATAGCGGTTGGGATTTACGCCAACTCGCCGCCAGGCGGCGTTCCCGACACGGCTAGGATTTCGCATGGCTGACTTGGTGCAGACGATCAGAATTAGGAGGGTAACCCAATCAACTCCAGTATAAAATTCTACTTTTTAAAATCATATGTAAAAAACCCAAGGCCAATTTTACATTTTTTTTTTACAAACTTCACTAATTTCAAACCGAATCGACAAAATATAAAAGGGCAAACTGCATTAAAAGTGCGATTTTTCTAAGGTAAAATCCCAGTACAACTTCCGGTTTTTCAGTTTTGTGATACAGAATCCTGCACAGCATGTAATAATAATATAATCAACTTAATAGCATTATAAAATAAGTCGAATGCATATATACTAAATTATATACAAAAATACATTAATTACATTTTCTCATTTAAAGTATCTACATTTTATATTTGCTAAATATGTCTAGTATATTTTATAAAAAAATATATATACAAAACCTATCAATGTGGGGAAATTACATTTCGTTTCCAACTAATCCAACCCAATGCATTTAAATATATAGTTCAACTTTAGTTTGACCGCAGCGAATTGCAGTTGAGTTTCTGCAGAGAAAATCCTAACTATGTAGTCAACGGGGAAAAAGACCTATACGCGCACGATCTGACGCCTTCCGGTGCGCGCCAAAAAAATCAGCTAACTTCCGGCGTTGTAGTACTCGCTATTCCACTTCATTATACAGTGGCCTGTCACCTTTCGGACCGTCCCCACAACCGGTAAAGAAGTCAATCAGAAGGGGTCAACCATAAATAACTGGTTAAGACCGAATCCCATGTCACCAAAACCACCACCATAAGCACCAGCACAACCACCGTTAGTGGACCAGAAAAAGCAGTCCCTGTCCCGACATTTCAAGGAGTCGCCCAAAGGGCCAACGACGTATTTTGCGACGAAGACTTGTACATTATTGAAAAATTAACTTCATATCCCTTAAAAACTAGAATAAACTGTGCTTATTTACCTGCGGCTTTCTTGGCTGCGTATAAATTGGCTTCTTCCTGTGCTTTACCTATGTTTTTTTTATATCGTATCCGCTTATTGCCGAACCAATTGGAAACCTGAAAAATAAAAACGTTATATTAATCAATCTTGTAGCTAATATACATCTTCAAAACTGAAATAAAGTTTCGAAACACTTTTGGTTTAGCATTTTCCGAAGGTTGAAAAACATGGCACTAGGTGCAATGTTTTTTAACCTGTGTGCCGCCAAAACTTTGGAGAACGAGCGAAAACCTTTTATTTAAAGTATGATTTTATGAGAAAAAATATATTGATATGAATTTATGATATATAATTAAACGAGGTTTTTACAAAGCCTCAAAAGCTCCTCCTTTAAATCACTTTAAAGGGGTTGGGTTATCCCATAAGTTTGTTCCCTCGACTTCGTTATATTCATCGTGGAAATACAATTTTATAAAAAAAAATTCTTCAGTACTCCCCCAATTTCTTCTAAAATTTCATTATTTTCTGATAAAATACAAGAATCGAGAACGAAGTTTTTTTTTAAAATACGGAAAATTTCCCTTTTGTGTCACTGGAATTGGTTTTTCCATCAGATTGGTCCCTCGACTACCTTATATTCCCCGTGTAAATATTACTTTATACAGAAATTTGTTTCAGTATTTCATTAAATTTCTCCCATCCTACTGATAAAACATCAGATTCGAGACCGAGGTTTTTGAAAATAACAAAAATGTCCTCTTGTGTCGCAGGAATGTGTTATTCCATCAGATTGGTCCCACCGTGGAAATAGCATTTATACATAAATTTGCTTCTGAATTTCATTAAATTTCTCTAACATTTTCTATTATAATATCGAAAGCAACGAAAATTTCACCTGTATGTAGTCACTCCTTTATTCACAATGGAAATAAATACCACTTTACAGGAATTTGCATCTGCATTTCTGTAAGTTTCTACCAAAATTTCCACCAAAATTTCAGGACTTTCTAATATAATTCCATACTGGTTCGATAGTTTGATATCTTATATTCTAGTATATTTCAAAACCAACGTGCCTCCAAAATTTCAGAGTGTGCCATGAGCTGAAAAAGGTCGTAAAACACTCTTCGGAAAATGCAAAAGTGAAGTAAAAATGGGGGTTAAAACAAAATCAAACATCCAACTAAAAACTATCCTTCTATCTTATTTAACATTTACATGGTTCAGCACATTGAATCTCGATAAGAAACACAATACGAGTTACCTTCCCCAGTTGTTTTTTTTAAAAATATTATTATTTATTAGACATTGCAAATTTCCTTTTGTTCTCTGGCGCTTAGGACCCTCTCTACCAATCACATAATTAAGAGCAAATTTCCCAGAAGATAACCTTTCGAAAAGAGATATCATCACTGCAACTTTTGAACTAATCCTATCGGAGCAGGTGAGAGATTCACAAAGCGCTGCTTAGTGTTCGCTTAGCATGGATGCGCACTACAATAACTCATGTACAGTATATCGTGACATGCATCGACATCAACTTCCCTTAAATTTTCATATGCAGATTTCTAATAATTATCCTCGTTATATTCACCTGCGAAACCGTGATTCCGCATTTCCGCGCCAACTCCTCCTTGGCCTCTTCGCTGGGATAAGGATTACTTAAGTGGGAATAAAAATATTCGTTTAAGATTTCCGTCGCTTGTTTACTGAAATTCCGCCTCTTCCTCCTGAAATAGATTAAAAAAACAATATTAATAACACCATTAATCAGTAAACGGTTTACAGTTATATAGGAGTCACTGGGTAAAAAAACCAGGTTATGTAGAACACTTATAAGCCACACAAACTCTGAGATTTCTGAGAAATTCTTTTTTCAAAATTCGTATTTTTTCAATCATATAGATATGGAACTAGTTCATAATTTTTTATCCAAATACAACTTTTTTATGTACTTCGAATATACTCAACTCGGCAAAATGAATAATTAAAGGATATTGCTCCACTATGCGAAAATGTAATTTCGCCGACAAGTTTGATCAATTAGCCGACACATTACATCGTCGAATAAAGTGGTTATGTTAAAAAAAAACTGGGCTATTACATGATAATAGAATTTCAATAAAACGGTTAAATAGCACACTTATAAGCTACAAAACAAAGCGATTTCTTGGAATTTCATTTTTCAAAATTCGTATTTTTTTCGATCATAGATATGGAACTAGTTCAACATTTTTTCATCCAAATACAACTCTTTAATGTACTTCGAATATACTCAACTCGGAAAAATGAATAAATAAAGGGTATTGTTCCACTTTGCGAAAATGCAATTTCGCCGACAAGTTTGACCCATTTCGCAGACACCTTACATGGTCGAATAATGTGGTTATGTTAGATAAAAACTGGGTTCAAACAACATTATAATAGAATCAGATCCGTAATCATAAAATAATTCTCTAATGTGAGTCGGCAAAAAGACAACCAAGTTGTTGTCGGCAAAGTATGTTTAAACCAAATAAAAGTGCATTCCGGATAATAGGACCAACTAGCCGAGTCTAAGAACAATTAGTTAATGGTGTTCCATATTTTTGCCGTAATATCCAATTGTCCTTATATCACCTTGCAAAATTTGAAAGAAGAAGACCGATATAGAATTTGGGGTCACAAAATTAAAAGAACTTAAAATACACTGATCCACAATGTTATCTAACCCGCATAAATCTATTTTTGTGCAATGTGGATATACAAAAATATATTGTTCTAAATACTTAATATAATGAGAGCAACCAACACTTAACTATCGTTAAAGATTTAATTTTTGTAAAAAAATTAATAAAAATTCTCCAAAAAGACAAAATTGGAATACTGTACAATTACAATTTATGCGAAATAAATGTATATTAAAAGTATATTAAATGTATATTTGTAATAATGCACATAGTAGATTATCCAAACGTGCACCAGCACGTAAGCCGCAGAGATGCACATCATCTATCAATGGCTGTTAATGTGTTGCCATGGGAACCGATCGTAACTTCCTGAATTTTACCAAAATCAAGCAATGCAACGAAAATAAGTTAATAACTTATACATAAAGCCCTATTACTTAAATTTGCAAAATGAACAAAAGCATTAAATAGGCACATAAAATATGAGGAAAATTAACGATAACCAAAACATCCACAAAAACAGATTCATACAGGATGTTTTTTTTTTTTTTTTTTTTTTTAAAACATATACGAAAAATAGGAACTTGTTATCACAACACAAATGCCAGGCCAGAGCAAACACGAAACAGAAACAGGGGTTTCTGCAAACAAATTTGTCGAAACATAGTTTCATGGACATGTTTCGATAAAATGTTTGCCTAAACATAGTCTTCACCTCAAAAAGCATTTCGAAACGGAGGAAATGTTTGCTGTTCATGGCACTCCTACCAAAACCTGTATACTATTACCAAAAATAGGCCTCTGCTCTTGAAAGCACGCGGGGCAATATTCATATCATGGTAAACAATCCTTGGTAGGAGCGCCATGAACAGCAAACATTTCTTTCTTAAATCACTATTAAGCGCCCAAAGCGAATATGCATTTTAGGACTCAGCCCACCTGGCAATTGAAATTAAAGTTTTTGGATTTGTTTGTATTTTTTGGTAATTTATAATAGATGTAGAGAGAAAGGAGAATAAACACGGCCGATTTTTAGAGGAACTATTTCGGCATTTGCTTAGAAACAAGCAGGACATAAAGACCGCCTCTTGAGCGAATACCGAAATGTTTGATGGAAACACACTTCTCTTATCTTTTTAGCAAAACGTTTACTGAAACCTTGTTCCTGTTACATGTTTGCCTGGTCTGTACTAGGCAAAAGACTATATTGAACAATTCCTGCAAATTCCACTTTTATTAATCCAGTTGCCGAAACGTATAGTAGACACAGCAGTAAAACTATCTTGAAACAGGAGTTGCAGGAATTTCTTTTTTAAAAAAAACCCACACACACATAGGAGAAAATAGGAAATGCTGGGCTAGGATCCCTGATAACTTGTCCATAATAGTTTGTGCCTTTAGACCTTTTGACCGAATGAGACCCTTAATTCGCCTAGAATGCCTTTACATGGATCACTCTGAATTCCAATGCGGATATCTCTTCCGGCTCTGGAATGTCAGACCCACAATGCACCGCTTTTCCCTTTACATTCCTATTGTTCATCTTCCTCTTTCCTCCACATCCTCCTCCTCCACCTCCTCCTATTTTCCCTTTCGCCAAATAATTCTCCATCTTGGGATACGAGCTGACTGAAACATTCCAAAGCACTAACTTAATCCTAAGGGGGGCGCAGATGGAGTAGGAAGCTGAAAGGGGCGCTTCAAAACTCTTCTGGTCATCGATTGTTTTTCGGAAACAAGGCACTTTAACAACTGCAGACATGCCAACCAATTTTGAAGGTCGGGCCATTTATAAGAAATATGAGAAATTTCATGCTAAAGATAGAAAACCTAAAGAAAATGTTTGCCCAACACTGGGAATGTAGCGTTTTTAGAATTCTCTTGGATTTTAAACAGGGTTCCTACAAAAGTAAAAATGCCAACCTCCATGACTTTTCCAGATTGCAAAACAATTTTCCCTGTCAAAGTGCTCTGTAAGTTAGTTGGAAAAAATTCAAGCATTCCGAGGCAATTTCTTACATTTCAAGGACCACTCGCACGACAAATTACCACAATGTTTGTCAAACAAGTCAGAAACTTTTCTCGAGTTTTTAAAAACTGTTTTTTGTGAGCTTTTTATATGGAACTTCCCGATCCGTGATTTAACACACATTTTAAGCACAACTCCAGACTTTTGTCAGGTGTTAAAATTCAAGCATAATTCCCTATTTTCCCTGCCTGATCATTTTTATGTCCGAAAATTCAACAATATGACAATATGCCTAACACCTTTTTGTCTTTATATCAAATTGGAGATGTAAAATTACGTTAAAATCAGGAGAAATTCCCCTACTTTTATGGTTATATATTAAATTTCCCTGACAAGTTCAGGTCTAAAAGGAACCTTTCGGATTTGCACTTTTTAGCACCTCAAATGACATCGCCACACCTTGCCGACAGCTAATTTCGCCGACATTTTGTTTGATTAGGTTAGGAAAAACTGGATTAAAATAACATAATAATGAAATTATCATAACAAATATAGTGAATTATCGTTCAATTATTCTATAATGGGAATAGGTGAAATGGGTCCAAACCCTTCAAATTGCCCTCCCATATGAGGGATCTAACATATGAATAATTCCACAAGACCAAAACAAATTCAGAAAGGGGCCATTCAAAAATGGACCTCCACTAATGATGGTATTTTTCACTTTTTCTTCTGGGGTAAGGGACACCAGAAAAATGTGACCATAATCCCAAACATACTTGAATTTTTAAAACCTACGAAAAGTCAGGAAGTATGCTTAAAACTTGTGTTAACCACCAGTTTTATGCTGGAATTTCCCTTATAGGTCAGGACATTTCCGTTAATCATAAATATCAGGAAAAATATCGTGGAATTGGTAGCGAGAGGGGTGCATTGAAATTTATAGGATGGACCTTCGTATGCCCTGGTGAAAAAAACAATAAAAACCAATCGAGATTTCTATTGGTTTCTATTGTTATTTGGACACTTTATTAATTTTAATTGTTTTCTATGGTTTATGTATTGACTTTACGGTTTAGCTGTATTGACTGAACAATAGAAAACCATAGAAAACAATTGAAACCAATAGAAATTTTCTATTGCTACCAATAGAAAACAACGTTCCAAATAACAATAGAAACATCTATTGTTTTTTTCACCAGGGTGTTCCAACAAATTTTCGGGACACCCTATTTTTCAAGGAAATTAAGGACGTTTATGAGGAGGGGGGTGTCTGGAATGAAATTGACACCGTGTGGATAAAGGGGTCAATTTTTGAAGAAATTCCGGAATGGCCCCAAAGCAGTAAATTTAAAAAAAAAACTAATTAAAACAATATGTCCCTGTGTAAAGCTTACCTGGCGTCCAGGAACCTGGATCTGAGGATCATGACGGCCTCGCAGGTGCTCTGCTTCAACTGCATCTGGATTGAGCTGAATTTCTTGTGGATGATTTGGACCATGCGTTCAATCTCCTTGGGCGTGATGGGCCGCGTGCGACTCTGCTCCCGAAGAAGATTCATCACGTGTGTCGTGAATTCGTTACAGGCCTATAAGGAAGATTGACCACATATAAATAATCAGAATCATTCAACGACGTGTTCACATTATTTGGCATGCAATATTGGATTTTTTGAAATAACAAGTTAATGGTTCAAAAACTGGAATCCCTTGGTCCCCCTTAATTAGCAAACGGTTAATTTTCAACTGTGATCCTATATTGCAAGACCTCGTCAAAAAACGTGATAATCCAAACATTCGAGCGTTATCATTAGTATGTTATAAAATACAAAGTATTCCCAAAGTCATCGTTTCAGTTAAATATTTAAACCTTTCAACTCCATGCAAGTGCAATTAAACGCTTGCGCGCATGCGCACTTCGTCTTATTGGAAAATAGCGGGCTGTCGTCAATTAGTAGGCGTCACATTGGAAATTGTCCATACATATTAAAATAAATAGCAATAGATGTGGAATATTTTAGTTTTACACTCTTCAGTAGCGTGTGGGCCTTCACCATGACATTTCCAACATGGCTGCACACTGTTACTTCAAAATTAATAATTATGAAAAAGCAATGTTTTTAGCAATGGGCAAAAATGGCCGCTTATGGAATGTAAAGGCGCCATCTTGTTGGAAAAAAAAACATTCTTAAGTGACATATGCCACCAGGGGGTGCTGATTAGTAATAATGGTACCAAACCAAAGAAACATCTCGTCAATTCAATGTGTCCTTTAAATTTGTTGGGTGAAAATACAAGCATATTTCAAGTATTCCAAGGCTCAACCTACTTGACTACTGAACAATCATCACAGCATACTGTTGCGCTACATGTAACACAGAAGAAAAAAGTGCCATAAAACTGCAGTTATTCAGAAAATCTGCAGTTTCTTACTGCACTTCTGCACATTAACTACAGTTGTTGGTGTATAAAGAAACAACAAACTGCAGTTTTCCTGTCATTTATAACTGAACTTTTACAGCAGTATTACTATACTTTTATTGCAAATAAAATGCAGTTTTTCTACCACTCATAATTGCTAAATTTGCCATTTTAAATTCTGCCATTAACTGCAAAAACACTACAGTTAACTTGAAGTCACCATAGATGGCGCTGTTTCCCTGGGCCATGATTATTGGACCACCAACCTGAAACCAGTGATAACGTGAATGGGAAAAGTTTGCCATATAGAAGGGGTTAAAAACTTCTGTATCAAAGTCATGGCTTTTAAGCTTGTTGGTTGGGAGGGGTGGGGAAAAACATCGATTTTCGCCCTCATACCGATGCTAATCATGCTAATGGTCGAGCGACTGACTGACAATCTGGTACGTACTAAGTTTCCCCCCCCCCCTTACTCTTTCGTTTTCCCTTTTCTCTTCAGTCTTTGAGAAATGAGTCTTTTGGGGGGCTGCTCGCGCGACATTGCATCGCATTTGTGTCCAATCAAGCCGGCCAATGAGAGCAGTTCCTATTGTTGCTACATGGGGGTCGCCATCTTGTTTATCCCCTGCTTTTTTTTCTCTTTTATCTTTCTCGTCCCATTCCCCCTTTTCTCTCTTCTGCAATACTCCCCCCCCCCTCTTTCTTTCTTTCAGCTTCAATTCCTGATATATATCCATTTGAAATTCTTGCTCATTTCTCATTCTCTTGTTTATCCCCCCTTTTTCTCTATATACCCCCTCTTCTCTCTTTCTCCCGTTTGCTATTGATTCGTGTGCTCGGCGTTTTCCATTAACGCTTTCCTGCAGCCACGCGAGTATGAGCGTCCCCTAGCGGATCTAAGAGAAAACACTGTGCTAGATTAAGCTTAGAGTAGAAGCCCCAAGAAGAGTAGAAAATCCTCTCGAAACTAACTACAATTGAAAGGTTTCATCGGGCTTACAGGAGTGGAACACTCCAGAGGTAACCCAAAAGGGAGGAGCTTGTGATAACACGCACTAACCAACACTCACTGCAGGTGAAGCTGGTAAAAAAAATTAAAACAATACAACTTGGTCAAATAGATTCAAAACAAGATGTCAAGAAATAAAGATACCAAATTGTAGTTTATTTTACAATATAAAATAAGTATAGAGGTTGTTTGGCCAAGCGTGAGGTATACTTCTGAGAAATGTGAGAAAATAAGTAAAAAAGTTAGCAAATTTGCATAAACTTGTACTAATATGGCGGATGGCAAGTAGGGAAATTTTATGAAAAGAAAGAAAAACCACTCAAGTAAAAGATAAAAAACTCGACAAAATTGCAAAAAATGCTTGAGTGGAACAATTCCAGGAAATGGCTAAACATTAAAGACTTTGGAATAACAATTATGATTAATAATAGGGGTAATAAAAAACACAAGATTCTTGTTAATTACATGCATGTACAACAAGTTACAAAAGTTGTTCTACACAATTAGCAGTAGTTTCAAAAAATCTTTGGAAACAATAGCATTGATGGAAACTGATCTTTGTTTTGGAAGACTGGTATAATTTATTCAATTCTGTTTAAGTAATTATTTGTAAGTCATTTGTGAACTTTAAACAACTAATTGCTTTCAAATGATTTAGCTTCAATAGCTTCCAATGCTATTTTTTCTTCAAAAATGTCACCACTACACATTGCGTACTTCTATCCTTTTTCTTTGGGAACTTCTGCGACCTCCATTGCGCCACTCCTTGCTGAAGAGATGAGTTTGAAAATTTTATATGGTTATAGTTAAATTTTGGAAAACAGAATGTTTATTGGCTCTACGAATCTGTTTAAGTATCTCTAATATAAAAAACTATAGGAACAAATACAAGAAAGACATAATTGGGTTCAATACTATCTAGTGGCTGACGAATCTCTTAACATAACTTTTCAACATGGTCTCACCCTATCCCTTAAATCTGGTCATCACTATCATTTTGAAAAAGCCCAGCACTAAAGACTTGTCATCAGGTGGCATTTTGTCTCCAATCAGTACAGTCAAGACTCATTATGACGAACTCAATGTAAATTGTCAATACACTAACTAAACTTGCAATCCTCTGAAAGTGATTGCTCACTGGTCAGACCTCTGATAACAAGAACTATGGTTAAGACAAACGCATTTTGATGGTGACTAAGAGTCTGTCTTAATGATCAGGTTTGAAAGTAGGACAGATATCATAGGTGGTACAAGACAGTTGGCCAATGCCAGAGCAGTAAAAACCTAACTTCTTAAGCTGGATCACAACCCTATCACTTTCAATGGGTGAAATTTTAAAACACAATCACAGCCACAAAAAAAAGAGATAAGATAAAAATAAAAGTTGTTTCAAATAGCTTGATAAATCAGCAATCTTTTTCATTTTTCACTTTGAAATGGTAGATTTTTTTAAAATTAATAAAACAAGTTTGAAAAATTCCGTTAATTTGCACATTCTGCCAGCAGGTGGCAGCATGAGAATGCAAATTAACGGACATTTTTCAAACTTGTTTATTAATTTAAAAAAAATCTACCATTTCAAAGTGAAAAAGGACATCATCATACGCTTGCTGATTTATCAAGCTATATATTTTAAACAATTTTTATTTAATCCTTTTTGTTTGGCTGTGATTGTGTTTTAAAATTTCACCCATTGAAAGTGATAGGGTTGTGATTCACCTTAAGCCACGATTTTGTAGCAGACATATGGAACATGCCCAAGCTACAAGAATCGACTGTCGCAGAATCAGTGAATCTTACCACATTAAAAGCACTGCATAAGAACCAGTAGCCTTTCATGAGAATGTCAACGGCCAAACCACGTTAAAAACACTGGATAAGAACCAGTAGCTTTTTGTAAAAATATCAGCGACCATACCACATTAAAAAAAACTGGATAAGATCCAGTGGCTTTTCTTAAAAAATATCAACAGCCATACCACGTAAAAAACTCAGGTTCTTATCCTGGTAGATCAACTCCAAATGCAAGACAGAATTTTTAACTAGCAGTGTCTCATCCTTAACTTCATCCCTGTTCCTCCATTATGGATTCGCCTTGGATCCCCCACTTTTCGCCTTCTCCAACACATATCCCCCGTCGTTTTCTTTTCTGTTTTCCCAAAATGCAGTCTGTGAGAACGCGATAAGGGATTTTTCTCCTTTTGGCTTTCGCTCGATTTAATTATACTTTTGTAAATGTTTGCTCAAAATGGCCCGCCTCATCTTCCCCCTTTAACCCCCCGTTTTCCGTTCCGCTCTGACGTCACCCACACTGAAGGATGTTGGTGAGGGACCCTCTCCCCTACCAGTCCTCCTTGTAACACTGTGGTTGATGGGGATAGGGCCTCTCGCTCTATTTTACAATTAGCGTAAATGGATTTATTTCTCTCTCCCCGCCAGATAGCGCTCCTAAATATTTAAACGCTTTTTCCATTCAAAAGGGTTCGTTGCTTCTGGGGATATCCCCTCCCCTTAGGCTTTAGTTCGATATTTCCGACACCCTGTCATCCGAATGATTGACTGACACCGACTTCGGTGTCCCCAACACACGTGGCCTTTTCCCGTACGGGAGGGGGTTCCACAAGTCAACATTGTCCAGTCACTATTCATCCTACTACCATTATATTTTAAAAATCCTACTAGCAAATACGTAGGGAAAAATTCAAGGGACTACCTTGTTTTTACTCAAAATATTTGCAAATGTCTAACTACCGAAAACACAACATGTTTTACATAAATCTCGAAAAGCATCTTCGCTAAGTAAATAGCGTAAATAAAAAAAAACTGAGCATAATTCGAGAATGGGGGATTAGTTGTATAACTTCAAATCTCAATATACAATTTCTTAATATATTTATTAATTTATTTAATTCAAACCAACACTCAAGTACACTGCTCTGTGTATTTTATCTAATCCACATGCATATAAATATCACCATAAATATACATACGTGTTATTTCAAATAAGAAAACATCACAAATCCAGGAAACGCAAATTACTTCTTTTTTGAATTTATTACTTAAATTACTTCATTAATTCATTTATGAAATTTTTTTTATCAAAAACCATGTGATGCCAAACTACAAAAGGACATACATATACTGTATTAAAACGTAATTCACTTTTAACTAAAATTTACGTGGGAAAAGATTTCAAAAA
The DNA here is from genome assembly GCA_034698625.1 of Julus scanicus. NCBI lineage: Eukaryota > Metazoa > Arthropoda > Diplopoda > Julida > Julidae > Julus > Julus scanicus. The sequence continues at coordinate 16,073 of JAQGBW010003116.1, forward strand.
AGCAAACGTATCACAAATTCAGAATCGAAAAATAAACTGGTAGAGTACACCTCATATATACATATCATTATTTTTTTTTTTTGAATTTATTGATCAAATTACTCCAGTAGTTTTTTTTATTTTTTTTTTATTAAAACCATGTGATGCTAGAACACTACAAATTATACGTGTGAAATATTTGTTTCCGCCATTTTGAACCTATGAAGAATCCACTTTTAATGGTTTTTTAAAACATTTTCGAACATTCAACTTGGAACAATGGCGCTTTTAGATTTCCTGTTTCTCCAGGCTGCATTTCATGTATTTTTTTTATAAATGCTTCACCTCTGCTGACACATGTATTCTCAGAATTAACACAATCTGTTCCAATTTGTTGCATCAGTAGTGGGTTATTAGGAGGGCATACATTTTTTGTCGAGTTTTACTGTGTGCATGCATTTCACAGAATTGAAAACCCGGATGCAGTTGGTGAATCCCCTCCCCCTGTCCATCACGAGCCCCCCACGGCCCCCCAACTCGGATATCCAATTTGAAAGTTTTTTAAATACGAAGTGCACAATTTACCTGTTCGTATTTTTCTAATTCCTGGTGATAAATCTGCCGAATTTGCGCCAGTTTCGCCCGGTAATCAGAGTGTTCGATAGCGTTGTCCGGTTGTCCAGGGCCACCAGAAGCCGCTGCCGACGCATTTGCCGCCGCCGCAGACCCGCCCCCTTTTTCGGGCCCGGCCACTCCCTCCGCGATCAACATGTTATCTAGCCTCATCAGCTGAGGGTCGGGGGGTTCTTCTTCCTGTGTGTTCCGCAGACTCAATACTAAAAATAGAGAAGAAAAAAAAACACCAAATTCAGTTAAAAAATTCACAGGGATTCAACGTTGACAAATCACCATCGTCATCAATCCACATCTAAGATATTTCAAACCAGTGTTGGGCAGAAAATGGGTACATTGAATGAATTTGAGTACTAACGAGTAAAAGAGTACTGAGTACAAAGAGTGCAAATGTACTCAAATTACAAAATTAAAACCGTTTGCAATCCGCCATACTCGTATGAGTACATAAGTACATATTTGCTCAAGTCTGATTTCCACCAGTCCCAGCGAACGGATCTCAGGTCAATAGAGAGATTAAAGCCGGATTCACACTATTGCGTTTTTGTCCGTTTTTGCTCGTTGCGTGGCGCTGCGTGTGCGTTCACGCAAG
>JAQGBW010003117.1:0-17268 GCA_034698625.1 Julus scanicus
TGGGACTGGTAAAAATGTCCATTATTTAGAGGTTTCCGTTATTCGGGAGTGTCCGGTAAGGGAGGTACCACTGTATAATGTTGAACGAGTTTATCTTATTCCATTATACTGTATAGATGACATTTTTGTTTATTTTGTTTATGTGTCATATGACATATGACTAATTTTATTTTTTCTCCATCTATTTTCAGGTTTTTTTTAAAATTCTTCCTCAAGTGCAATCAGAACTGTTTAAAAAATGCTGGCAATCCCAGGGACATGAGGAGATTCCAGGTAAGAATCATTTGTTTTTCTATTCCTGTTCATTTTAGTCACAGAAAATTTTTTACAAATGTGTTGGAAACATGTGATCACACTGTTCTGAATATGAACTAAAACAGTGCATCACAAACGCTCAAACAGCATACCATTGTCATTTTGTGTTAACAGTTTTTGCATGTTACATAGACTACTGGGGATAAACATGTTTGAAACATACAATGTGTTGTTTTATACTTATACGTTAACAATCCAATTCCATAGTGTCATACAAAAACGTTTCTTGCATGCGTTTATGTTTGCAAAACACTTAAAGATAACTTTTCGTATTTGGTTGCGTACAACTTTTCGTACAAACAAGTACCAAGGATTTACTCAGGAGAACTTTATAATTGTCAATTAAACGCAATGATTGGATAAACTAATTAGAAAAACTCGAGGTCTTTTACGCCATTTTTGGCAGTTGTCGGGGTGTCAGATAGCGCCCCCTCTCCGTGAGATATGAGCCACGACTGTTGGCAAGGGTTTATAAATGACTTTCAAAAAGCCATAAAATTTGGAAGGTGGTCAGGAAGCAATTTGTCATCGATTACCATGAACTATGCCACAACAAAGTTATGACCCCCATACTCTCTTTTTTGGCTACCCTTCGTGTTTCATCATCTTAGGGGGATTTTCCCACCCTTCTGTTTTTAGATAGTGCATAGGAGAAGCAGCAGTAAGACTTCAGTATCTCGGGGAACACTTATATGTAACTGTTACAGACACAGATAGACCTTGACTGTTTCGTTGTCTTGGAACTTATTCAGTGTTTCCGTACCTTAGGCCAATTTCCGATTAGTATCACCAAATATTGAGTTTACCATAAATTGAATGAGCTAAAGGTTTCAAAATATTAATTTGGCACATACTGTATATTGATAAACAAATATAATACACGTAAGGGCACATATAAAATGGAAATTCGTTCGCGTATATTGTACAACCAATAATGGACAATCATGCCATATTTGGGTATATATTACCCATTTCTCATCTGTTCCCATATTTGTTACTTATATCTGATTTTTCCACCAGGGTCAGTATTGTGCTGTCTTGACAATCTTGTGGGTAATTTAGAGTAAGCAGAAAGTACTAAAGCCCCTGGTGGAACAATTATATATGAAAAAACCATATCAAAAATTGGGCATGTATGGAAATATATACATCGTATATGGGATTTATGTCCTTACACGAGCATACTTCAACTTGCATTGTATATGTCGGTATATCTTTACATGTGTCTATATGTTTCCTTCCAAGTTCCATAAATGGACATAAAACGCCATATATGGCCCTATATAATTTTTACACCCGGGGTAATTTCCATCCGTGCTAACTTGTGAAGGTTTTGTGTTTGTTCTTAAAAGCAACTTTCTCTATACGCCCTGTATATACCATGACTCTCAACTTGCCAAACACTAACTTCTTTTTGAAGTCGATTTTGCGCGATGTTATTACCGCTTGACCATCGTTTATTTTTAAAGTGTCCGAATTTTCTATGGACTGGTCATAACTGCGACCGTACGTTGCGCTAATGAGCTTCATCCACTGGTTGCAATTTATTTTTACTGGCGGTTGTTATCGTCGCAACGCGTCCTTAGATGCGAACTTTCTATTGCATTTATTCAACACTGTCGAAGGGGAAGACGGGGAGAAAAAAAAAGCGATTTCATGCAATTTGAACAAATTCTTCGATTTTGAGAAATATCCGTCCTTTGTCCACAATTTCCTAATGGTCAGTTTTTTGGGAGTTTTCATGAATATGATAATGATGGCAGTCATGCTGAATTATTGGCGATAATGGTCTGCATTAACAAGTTTGTTGGGACCGTCCATAAATGACGTCGGCAGATTTTTGACTCCCCTCCCCTCTCCCCATGTCACACTTGGTAACGAAAAGTCAGACCCCCCTCCTCCCTCAATATAATATTGGTACTATATTGTACAACAAGCAAGTTTTTGCAGTCGCAGATTTGGAAAATGCAAGTTTTCAATTAAATATCCAGATCCAACATTATCATTACTTTAACACATTAGCCGTATTCTGGTTCAGCCTCCCCTGGTGGTGTCTGAGACTTCAGGGTTGGGCTTCCAACATGGCGGCGTTCTTTTACCCCAATTATTGCATGTTAATTCTGAGTACAGATCAAATCTAACACTCAACAGAGACAGGGTTTCTGCAAACTTATTTGCCGAAGCCCAAGTTTGCCGAAGTTGGCCCAAACATAGTGATCACATCAAAAAAAGCATTTCGAAATGGAGGAAATGTTTGCTGTTCATGGCGCTCCTACCAAGGCATGTATACTATTTGCCAAAAACTGGTGTCTGCTCTAGAAAGCACATGGGACAATATTCTACATCATGGTATACAAGCCTTGGTAGGAGCGCCATAAATAGCAAAAAAAATTTCATTTGATCCAGACCGCATCTTGAACAAACAACAAAACGTTTGCTGGAAACACTTTTTTTTCTCAAAAAGTTTGCTGAAACCTCTGGACAGAAAACTGGTGAGCAAACATGTATCGTAAACATGTCGTAAACCCTGTTTTTGTTTCATGTTTGCTCTGATCTGTACTCGGCATAAGATTGGATGAGGCGGCCATGTTGAAAATTTGATGGCCATCCTTGACGTGCATATGCAATAATTCTGCCATTTTAGCGTAATATGCACAAATTTTAATATTTAAGGTAAGAATTCCTAAAGTTTACCCCGTAGAAGAATGCAGAGCGAAAACGAGAAGCAATTCAAAAGGGAAATTCCCCTATCGCCCGCCTTGATTTTGAGTATTACGCCGTGTAATTCCAATAGTTTTTGAATTGAATTGTTTCGCTGCACATCTCGGTTCCTAAGGGAGACATATTTCCAAACAATGATCACGACTTACGGTTGATTATCCCTCTAGGATCGATTAATATTCTTCGGATTGTACCCATTAGAAACGTTAATTTTCTCGTATAACTAATCAGGAAAAATTATGAACTTCTGTTCTGTCAACATAGGTTTATATACACGAACGTTCCGCTCGGGGGTCTAGGGTGCAGAAAGGGGTACAGGGGGGGAAGGAGGTACAGGGCCGCATGCTTGAAATGCACCTATTTCATGATTATTTATGATGAGTTTACATATTAACGAAGCCTGTAATCAGTGTTGATGTAGTTATTAATGCCTGGCGTATTTCTACCGCCCTCTCTCCTTCCATTTTAATATTTAGGGGAAACTAAAGACAAAGTCAACTTTGTTTTAAATTCATTTAATAATTAACCGCTGGGAAGGGGTTATATTGGAAATGGCTTTTACCTCCATATTTGGGCCTGCGATCCAGGGCGCAGCTGGGAATTCATTGAAAAGCCATCTAAAATATTTATGCTGTGCGTAATTACTGCGGTTGCCGCCTATGGCGCTTTGAATAATTTCACAGGATCGCGCAAACTTGCGATTCTGTTGTTCGGGAATCGGCTTTGCCAATGGGCGTTTTCCAAACTTTTCTGGGCCTTCGTTTTCCTTTCATTTTTGTAATAAACTTGGCTGAGGCTCCTGGATGGATAAACCAAACTCTCAATTAATGAAATTAGCTAATTAATACTTGTTTTAATAATCTTAGGAGCAGATTTTAGGCGTTAACTATTTGGAAATAAGTGTGCTGTAATTCAATTCAATTGAGTAAGGGGGTCTACCCATTCCAATTTAAACAGTATAAACAGTCAAGCCCCTCACACACTAGACTCACTTTATGTAAAATCGTCTGCTGGCGCACTATTTCTGCGTTCGTGCATACGCACTAGTTGTGCGCTCGGCGCACAATAACGTCTGCTACTTTTTTTTGGTATGCCAAGCATACAGCGAACATCGTAGCGGAGAAAAGTGAGTTCGGAAATTGAGTAGTGTGTGAGGGGTTTATAAGACGGACTTCATTTCACAAACTGGTTGCGTCTTAGAATCGCGGGTTTGTCAGGCGATAATCGTCGGATACATGTATCCAGCTACTTGCCTCGCCTCCTACAAATGGCCAAAAAACTTGTATCTTTATACTTGTGGTCAAAAATGTTCTGCTTCAATTTCTATATTTTTCATCAGTTGAATGTTTCCAAATATTAGTCTTGGAATGGCACACCAGAAAGTTCCTTCCTCATGTGCACATTGTTTACATTTAGTGTGTTTCCCTATTGTTGTTAGTAAATTGAAAAGAAAAATTGTGAAATTTTATTTTTTCTTGGAATCAAAGCTTTATTTCTGCTTAGGATACTAAAATTAAGGTGCGTCTTACAATCGATGGCGTATTAGAATTAATGAAATACGGTAGGCCTCATCTCCGAAAGTTGCCACTGGAACATGTGCAGATCAGGATGTAACTCCATCTCCTCAAAGCCAGTAGGTGGTGCCACCTACGCACATTAGTTATGTAACAGACTGCCCTTTGCCCATACATACGTCTACGAGTGAAAAGCAGTGTCAGATCTGAATTAAGCCAGGATGTTGTTTTAGGGTGACAGGTGGCGCCCTAGCGGGAGGCCGTGTTTCCGAGGCGAGGCAGTGACCCCGCGCCCTCTTGCTCGTCACTGCTTCAATGGCTGAAAAGGGCAAGTTGGCAGACTGGCAGTTAGTTAGCACTGGCATTCATTGGATGAATGGTAGGACCAACTGTTCGGGACGGCAAGTGATCTGGCTAGCAGGAAAGGAACCTTTAAAACGGATGAGTCATGTGATCGCGCCATCTGCCACTTGATCACAGGAAAACACATGTTTGCCCAATCCTTATAAAATTTAATCGTCGATTATACGGAGTTTGATGCAACTCATCGTTGGGAGCACATTTTTATCACCTCGAAAAAATCTGAAATTATGCTTTAAATTCTTGTTACACACCAGTATCCTGCCTGGGTCTGGAGATTTCTGTTAATCTATATACAGGGTGGGCCAATAAAAAGTAAGATAACTTTATAAAAATCATAAAAAGGTTATTGAATTTAATAAAAATTTGTACAAATATTGTTTTTATCATTATTTTCGAATTGCCCGCGTTCACGTTCTTTTTTAATGACGTAATCATTCGAATTTTTGTCTTTCAAAAGAGCGTTCACTGAAGAAGAATGAACCGCGATAAGTTTTTTGCGTAAAACGAAAAAATACAGTGCTAGGCAATTTTTAAAATTTTTCGGAGAAAGGTGCAAACTTTGAACACAAGTTCAAATAGGGAATTTTTTTGTATCCTATTTAAGTACACATGTATAAATTTTCAATAAATTCCATTAACAAATTACCATTTTATGATTTTTATAAAGTTGGCTTACTTTTCATTGGCCCACCCTGTAGATTAGTCGGACACAAATATCCACGAAAAAAAAACCCAACTTTTTTATAAAAATTGTCTAGAAATTGATATCTATGGTGAGAATTGGTCGTGGAAGGAGGTCCTTGAAAATTTAGATTGGGAAACACATTGTATATAACACATGGCTTTGCATGCAATGATACCTGTATATTTGTGGCGCTTGAAGTCGCACAAGTTAACATAGGTATTTTTGTGGCAATGTGCAGCGCCACCTGGAGGTACATTAACAGTGCCCCACCTGGTGGCAAAAACCGAAACGTTCGCTCCTGTAGCTAAACCGAAACGTTCGCTCCTGTAGCTAAACCGCCGACGCTATTCCCTTTGGTGCAGCCTCGTTATCAAAGACCAATGGGTTTTTATTTTTTTTTTCCCCACCGCATGCAGTTTTGCTAAATTGGTTCGACTTTATCATATTTTGCCACTCAGCTCCATTGTAATACGCACCTTTACAGCGAGAGCAAGCCTATAAAACGCACTCAAATGTGATTGAGCGCATCGCATTAACGCTGCAAATGCGGAATAAAACGCGATTGAAATCCACTTCGGCAATTTCCACACTGCGGGAAAAAATGGGAAATCAACTCGGAAAACGAATCTCTTGAACGTAAAAATAGAAATAAAATGTAAATAATATATATTTCCTATATGTATGTGTGTGTTCGTGTTCGAGCATCGCAATGAATATAGTCGCGCATGGATGAGCAGGCTTATACGGGATTGGCGCCTTTTGTTGCATATGATGGATAAAAAAAATAATAAGAAGAAAAAAGCCAAATAAAAAGAAAGACGGAGAAATGATATAAGAATTGCCCGCATCGTGTAAACGATTTGCGAAAACGCGAAACCCAATTTCAGATCAACTTTATACTCGAAAGTAACGTTTACACGTATGCTTGCTTTTTATTAAAAAATAAATAAATGCAGAAAAAAAAATTGTGGCGTTGGTTCGAAGATAAGCAAAGCCCGGGGAAGTTCACTTAATAAAACTTTGAAATTGGAACTAATCGGGACTGTATTGGCCTCGCTAGAGACGTAAAGCAAATACCACGTATTCGATTTTTTTCATTACTTTTAATTCGCGTTAAGCGGATGTGTGCTTTTAGTTATATTATGTTTCATTGTCAGTATATTTGATAACATTAAAAATACTCTAAATTTGCGTTTAAGGCAGGACCCACATTGCAAAATATCTCTTCAATATGGCAGCAGTTTTGTGTGTAATGATTCTACACTTTGAGTCATAACAAAGTAGAACCCAATAAAAAAAATGGATTTCGTGAAAAGTATTTCAATTTAAATGAAATGTAGAACCTACTTAGAACAATAGTATAGGAACAAAAATTAGTTATAAAATGTTCTCCGGTGGCCATTACACTAGCCCGGAGTCTAATGCGCCATTCTTTGATTGACGAATCGATTATACTCTGGACGAATTCAATCCAAGTCTTCGATATTATTAATCTTCGATTTGAATCCATTTCCTGGCAAACTCAAATTTTGTAGTCCACTGTATTCAAGTCCGGACGGTTTGGTTCGATGAACTATGGCGTTTCCTTGTTGCAGCAGTTCAACTGTTTCTCGAGCACAGTAAGCTGAATGAAAAAAAAAGCTGAAATGAAAAAATCCGAGATTTTGTCGAATGTCCGGAATAAGTTTTTTGTTCCTACACTGTTGTTCTATGTAAGTGCCAAATTTCATTTAAATCGAAGCATTTTTCACGATGTTGTGATTTTTTTTATTGGGTTCTACTTTTTTATGACTCAATGAGCTTTTCTGCAATGCATTCGTGCTATGCATGATTGCCTACATATAGAAACACAAACTAAAATGTAATTTGTAACAGCGATAGATGCTCTGGATAGATGTCGCAAATGTGTCCATTACACTAATTTTGAGACTTTCAACAACATTTTATGAAATCAAACTTTACCTAACCGCAAGCCATATTGAGATATTAGAGTGACCCAGACATGTGTAGTAATTAACATATGCATGTATTAGGTTGATAAATAACAGATCACAACAGTGTGTTATCTAAAATCATAAGCTTACATTGCTAATAACACTGCAGCCCATCTGTACAGAACATTCTGGAGAACAGAACTACTTTATATTAGGACCAATTGAGCAAGAGCATGTATGCATATACTCTCAGAACTATATTCCACATTTTATGTTCCCTAATGTGGTTGGATTATCCGGAATGAGTTAGCGCCAACATTATGCCGTGGTGGATTTTAGGGACTGTTTGTTCAGTACACCCATGTCTAACATACATGTATTGCAGTCGTTGTCGACAGGGGATTTTATTTGTAACAGCTTGTCTAGAAAAGGTCTCCCTAGGATCACAATTCGACGATTTTAAACATAGAAAATGGGGTAAAGATGAGCATACTGTCACCGCATGCGTTAACATTATGAGGAAAAAATAGGAAATAGGGGCCCCGAGTTAGAATATGAATAGGCAAAATGGCGCAGCACCAAATGGAGGATGAAAAGTGGGGATTTATGGCGCTCCGACGAAAAACGAGTTGTAGGGCTGCGATAAGGGGCCGAGGGTAGCCATGTGTTTCTATCGCGCTTCGAGCAAAGGGCGACTCGACATTGTGGTCGACTTTCAAATTGATTTCGGGTGCATTTTATAATGCCGAATGCAGGAGCGCCGAAGATTTTCAAATCTCGGGCTTAGTTGCATAGGGGGCGCTGGGGGTGGGGGAAGGGGATATGGGGGCAAAACAAGCAGATGGAGCGTGACGTTTGCTCGCAATGATTCGCGCTCCACAGAACTCTTGGAAACCTATCCATTCTGGCTATTTCGAGCTTAAGTAGAATGCTATTGACCCGCTGTTGTCTAGCTCCGTCGCTAGATGGCGCTGCTTTTATTGGTGCTAGGTAGGGAGTAAAAAAACCTGATACTTTTGCGAATGTTAGAGAAGAATTTTATGCAACTCATTCTCAAAATTACCTATTACATGGATTACAGGACATGATAATGTCTAGTACAGACCAGAGCAAACACGAAACAGAAACAGGGATTCGAAAACATGTTTACGATAAAAGTTTGCTCACCAGGTATCTGTCCAGAGGTGTCAGCAAATTTTCTGCCAAAAAAGCTTGTTGAGCGTGTTGAAAAACATTCTGGTGTTCTCCGGATCAATAAAAACAAAAATGCCAGTTTTTGGCCATAGTATACAGGCCTTGGTAGAAGCGCCATGAACCGCAAACATGTCCTCCGTTTCGAAATGCTTTTTTTTTTTCATATGGACACTATATTTGGACAAACCTGCATATTTATCGAAGCTTGTTCATGAAACCACGTTTCGACAAATTGGTTTGCAGAAATCTTGTTTCCGTTTCGTGTTTAATCTAGTCAGTACTAGGCATTAGGAAAAGTTTCGAAACATTCTATTGAAAAGGATAGCGAGTTTTTTTTTTATTAAAATTCAGTGCATTATCAACGCACTTTCAAAATCCCATCAACTAGAAAGAAAAAAAAACATCCATGGCTTTCATAACAAGGGAGTTTTTTTTTGTAAAATTGTCCAATTTTGAGCTAAAATGAACATGTGTAAGGCCGTTATAGAGCGTTAAATATGTAAAAAAAATTGAGTTCTTCATCATGTTTGCCATTTTTTTGTAAAAGGCATTTTCAAATTGGTTTGTCTCACAAACATTTAACAACCACCAAATAGTAAATCCATGTGAACTATTCTCTTTGCTTAAGATTCTTCAAATTCTGTCCATGGTTCTTGAGATTTCAAGACACCGTTTATCGGTTTTGATGCCTTCTTTCCAAACCCTTAACCATTGCGTTTTTGTCTATATGGGCAACAACCCTTAGACAATTACAAATCCAACGATTAAACGTGCCACGACTACCAAGGGCAAAAATGTACCCAAAATTCACGACGAGAACATCAGTGCCTGGGTCTAAATGGGTCTAGTCAGAGCCCGCGCACCGAGTTATTACTTGTACAATCAACAGCGACGACAAGATTTCGGGATGGGCTACAATCACTTGTAGCGAGGCTTAATGCGTTATCTGGGCCAATAAAAACGCTTCGACATGGCCGTGGGCCATGCGACGACAAGAGCATTTGCAAACCCAGATTAGAAACCAAATCCGGGAACACGTTTCGGCGAAGAAACTAAATTGGCTGAACTGGTTTTATGGCCTCGACAATTACTCGTACGCAGCATCTCCACTACCTTTATACAGCTTGGCTTAATGGCTGGTTGCATCACTTGCCATTTAATCGCCGATTAATAAATTGTCGTTTAAATATACGAGGATCTGCATGTTAGATTCCATTGCCGAGTTAGTGGTTGAGAAAATCGTGTATCATAATGCATGAACAGTAGCATGATTTCAAACTCTCTACATGATGTTATAAGGAAATGGAAATATACTGTGAGCCATAAAAAAGTAGAACCCAATAAAGAAAATCCCAACTTAGTGAAACATGCTTCGATTTAAACTAAAATTGGCACTTACATAGAACAATAGTGTAGGAACAAAAAGTAGTTATAAAATGGGCTAAAAATGTTCTCCAGTTGCCTGTACACTTGTCCGGAATCTAACGCGCCATTCTTTGATTGACGCTTGCATTGATTATACGCTGGTCGAGTGCAATCCAAGTTTTCTTAATTCGTAATTTCAAGTCTTCGATTTGTAAACCTGTTTCTGGAGAACTCCCCAAATTTTGTAGTCCACCGGATTCAAGTCCGGACTGTTTGATGGCCAGTGGTTGGGTTCGATGAACTGTGATTTTTTCGTTGCAGCAGTTCAACTGTTTCTCGAGCATGGTAAGCGGGCTCGTGTTGAAAAACGAAAAAAATCCGAGATTTGTCGCATGTCCGTAACAAGTTTTTTGTTCCGTGCCAAATTTCATTTAAATCGAAGCATTTTTCTAGAAGTTGTGATTTTTTTATTTTTGGGTTCTACTTTTTTATGACTCACATTGTACAATGGTATGTTGCTAGAGCTAATTTTGTGACAACTTAACAATAGTTTTTCATAAGTATAAAATAACATTTTTTAAATAAGTTAGGTTAATGTTGAATTTTGCAACCCGTTTTCAAGCCAGACAATGTCTTTCTTTTCTTTTTTTCTTGTTTTTTGCAGGTTGTCATTTCGACGTTAGTTAGTGTGGACGGTCCACTATTGGCCATCTCGGACAACATGTTTGTACATAATAATTCCAAACACGGCAGGAGGGCGAAAAGGCTGGATCCATCTGAAGGTAAGTTAACAAATCCGTGCCAATAACTTGGCTTTAGTGACCTGTTTAAGAATTGCATGGGTTCCATGCGGCTTGTAAATTTGGACACTATGCAGAATTCCTATAAGCTAACGCCTTATTCTGCTACAGAGTGCGTTGTTATACGTAAGCGCCATCTGTCGACAAATCTGGCTTCAGCATGGGAATTCAAAGAGTAGGCAACCGCATCCGCACGAAACCCATATAGCAGCAGTGATGAAGATGGTTGAATTTTATTAATTGACTCGCTCATGTGTGTGGATTTGGATCACGTATCTGGCTGGGTTTATTTGCATCGTCTTGGGACCGTTTTTAATTTACGTTTGCATCACACTCGAACCGTGTACACCACTCCTTAATGCGCCGCAGCGAAATGCTACGGCGCTTCCCGCCGCCTTGCACTATAGGTCCTACAATGCCGACGACACGAAAATATAATTAAAGGAAATATGTTTCGGCTCTGATTGCTTCTCAGCTATTCATTGATTAGAATTCCACCGCGGTTTCAAAGAGTTGGATTTCCCTAATCAACTACGAGCTTTAATTGCGCATTCGCAGGCGTGTGTAGGGCTCTAGCATTGGTCACACTGTAAATCATATGACGAAACAAAACATACGGTTTTTAAGCTTTTCTCACGCAACATTCTTTATGTAAATCATGTTTAGAAGAATTTTGGATATTAAACATTTTTCACGTTTAAATATGTGTTAAAACAATGTTTTGATTAGCACTCGTATTTATCATAATAATGATGTTGTATTATTAAGTATACCAGCTTGCTCGAAAATGCTTGAACTTTATAAAGTTGGGCATGCCGAATTAGTATACATTGGCCCCATATTATCTACAATTGCGTTGTAATGCCTGTAGTACAGACCAGAGCAAACACGAAACAGAAACATGTCTACAATAAAAGTTTGCTCTCAAGTATTCTGTCCAAAGGTTTCAGCAAACTGTTTGCCAAAAAAGCATGTTTCCAGCGAACATTTTCTTGTTCGATCGCTCAAGAGGCGGTCCAGATCAAAGGAAACATGTTTGATATTCATGGCGCTCCTACCATGGCCTGTATACCATGACATTCTGATTGACCCACGTGCTTCTTTCAAGAGCAGAAACGCTCGCTGTTTCTGTTTCGTGTTTACGGTGGTCTGTACTAGGCAAAGGGCCTGTAGACGTTGGCAGTTTGAAGAGATCGTTGAGCACATCATTCGTAATAACAAAAGAGATTTTCTCAACTCTACCGCACTCTTAGATGATGTTCATTTTCTCCATTTTGTTTCGGCTTCCTTCACAGGGGGTTTTAATTCCACTTTTGAAACTATTTCGAAAATGTGGGCGTTTCATTAAAAAGTAATATTCTCCACGAACATTTGCGAAGCACCCTGTAATTGCGTAAAGATGCATTTTCCGTGGCACGCACGCCTCTTCCATCACTGGGGATTTAATGAAGGAGATTAAATGGGGACCTTGACTGCTCCCGTCGTTAAGCCGGCAAGCATTGCCTTATTGACGTGCAAAAAGGCAATTTCATTTTAACTCCTTCCTCCTATAAAACTCATTGTTTTTCACGGTTTCTTGCATCTTGAATAGATGCTCGATGTCGTCTAATGGAAATTTCTTACGCCATCATTGGTAGACAAACAGATATTCGATACAAGGCAAACGCCCACGTTTAAACTGGGTTTAATCAGCTATAACAATTGAAGTGGCTGGTTAAAACATACCCTAATAGTTGATGACATTAATGGCAGTATATGGTGCAACCCTTAACAATTCCATATCCCCATTGTCATCTTTAGATTCTTTTTATCTAGTTGTTAAACGTTGCTTTTACAAGTGTTGGGAATTCCTTAGAAAGTATAGGTACAGTAGAACTCCGATCATCCGAATATCAGTATTATTTCAGCAGTTTATTTCATACATTATTTGATCAAAAGTTGTGGTTAGGTTAGTCTTGGCTTTTTCAGTAAAACACCCATGATTTAAATGACTAAAAATAATGTTTCACCTGATGATGTCATATTTTGCCTTAAACGTTGTGCTACAATAATACAGGTAATTATTGTAGTACGCTATATCTGACCCCTGCATGAATATTTACTAACAACAACCACTTGAAAATGGAAAAGATTAACTACGTATAATATGTCATTTTTGAAACTTCAGACAATTCAAGACATAATTACCCAAATAATTAATGCCATATTACAATTAATGCCATTCGTTCACATGGTTCATATTCAGAATATAGATATGGTCCAGCATAGGGCAGCCAGATTTCTTAAGTTCAGTTACCAACATTCGTGACAGAAAGGCTCCACTCTATAAATTGGGACACGTTGAGGTCCAAACGCGAAAAGTTATCTATGGGGTTATTCAAACGTTTTAATCTTTCTTCTAATTCACATATTGTTTCCCATATTTTAACGCCTAACGACCACTATAGGAGCAGACATAATCACTGAAATCCTTTGCCCAAACTTCGTGCCAAGACGGATGCTTACTATTGGTTCTTTTTTTTACACGCGGAGTCATGCAATTTCAACTAAATTTCTTCAATAACAAAAATTCCACTAAAGTTTTACAACTAAAAATAAATTTACCTAAATTTGGTTCAACAAATGATTTACACCTACATTTTTATAAATTTATATTTACAACTAAAAAATTTTAACTAACCGAACCTTACCTAACTCAGAAGAATAAAAACCACCTGATTGATGTTTAGTTTAATAAACCTAGTTGAAAATCTGTTTAGTTGAACATCCTTCAGTTGTACCATTTTAGTTGAGTTAATTTAGTTGAAACTGACTGCTACCGTTCTTCTTTTTACATGCGATTAGACGATTGAATTGCCTTCCAGATTTAGTAAAAATTCAATCTTAACAATGATGTCTAAGTCGCTACTGACGTAGGAGCATTCTCCTGAAATGATTGGCTTCAACCCCCTCTTCCGTATGTCATTTATTTTCTGACTGTAGGGTACTGAGTTGAATTGAATTGAAATCAGCTCTCCTAGTGATGGCGCCCCCTAGTGCTCATAAGAATCAACTCTCCATGTACTTCGATCGCCTCTGTAAGGTGGGTGTATAGTTGGCATTGAAAATTCAACTCTTTTCCCCCCAATTAGTTGGTTTTATAGGGTTGCATCGTGTGCGCATCCTCTACGACATGTGCGTAAGTGGCGTTGCGTTTTGTTTGCCTTTGCCTTCTCCTTCTCTTGGTTTTATTGTGCGTTTTTATCATCTTGCGCTCGACGTGTACGGCCCTCTTGGGAAGCCGTTATGGGATGTTATTTGGTGCAGCTTAGGGAGATTGCATGATAGTGGTTATTATAAGATGGGAATGAGAGAATAAGCGGTGCAGCGGCGATTTCCATCCTAATGGAATAAACCTATTTGCTGTAATCATTATTGACCTATTATTTATGAATATAAGCCTGAACAACCGGCTGCAAACGCAATCTCTTTCTCCCTGGGTTGTTTTTTTCTTTCTCCCAACAATTCCCTAATGATATGCCCACATGCATGCATTTGGCTACATCTTCGGTTGGTTTTCCATGAGATGGAAGTTAATGAAATTAGGGCCAAGATGGAATACCAAAGTTGGTGGAAATCTGAGTAGCCTTATAGCGTCCTTTTTTATGCCTTAACTTAAAGCAATGCCCATCTTTTAGTCAAACCTGGTTTGGTGTGGTCTGTGCATTGGGACCGTCCACATACGACTTCAAAGGATTCTAAAATTTTTTAGGACACTTGCATACTTTTAACTCTGCACTTACGTATAAGTCTGACCCCAAACAAGTTCACATGTGGACTTCGGGCAAAGCAATAAGTAAATCAAACAACTACTTGTTATTCTTGCCCATCTTTAGTCGTATAATAACGTCATCGACCTGGTTTTTTTACCGAAAATATTACTAAAATGTAGGCTGTGTTGTGACTTGTAACTTAAGTATGCCCCAGTATTAGCAAGCTCGTGTATATATTACTCCATGCAGCCTAATATTGCATTTGTGGAACTTGTGAATGATGCATGCATGCGTTTTTAGCTGATAGATTATTTAATCATGTTGAAGTTAGTTAAGAGAGAGAAAAGACCTTTTGTTTTATCGATTTGTGTTACTTAGAATTAATTTCTTAGCAGTTGATTACAGGTTTCCATGGAGGTAGCCGCCATTTTGAAACACTGGCTTTTAGAAACTGGATGTTGTGAAACAACTTAGACATCATTTTAAGCCTAGTTTATTGAAGTTTTATGGTGGCACGTTACTGTAGCCTAATCATGCTGAAAATATGTTTTTGGTTTGCTGAAAACATGCTTTCTGTTATGCTGAAAACATGCTTTCTGGTTTGCATAAAACATGCTTACTGGTTTGTTGAAAACATGCTTTCTGACTTGCTGAAAACATACTTTCTTGTTTGCTGAAACATGTTTTCTGATATATGTTGAAAACATTTTTAGAGAACTTCCTAGAAATATCCAAATAGATAATTTGTTTCGGCTTCTGCTGCATGGGGTTTTTCAACTTGTAACTAACGACCCTGGCAAATGTTAAACAAAATCTTTCGTCTGCGTATATTAAACAGGCCAAATTCATGCAAATGAAGTGCTGCCAGGTGGCCTCCGTTAACCAAGTGAATGTTAACACACGCTCCAAGAAAACACTGTTTAGAGTCGTTGCACCACATGCCATTAATTTTGTGTGCTTCCGGTGGCCATATTTTACTTTTAGACGCGACAAAAAGTACATCCACCGATCTATGTTTGCGTATGATCTATGGACGTTGACAGTCTCACGGTTCGCGCCTCACCACAGTCGTGCATTTATATTATTCTGACTGGCCGCCCTCTTAACACGATCTGACAGTGGTAGTAAAAAATACCCAGGAATTTCTACAATATATTTTATTTGGATGTATCACTCGTCATTGAGATATTTTGGCGGTGCATGTCGTACCATGCATCTTGACATTTTCGGTGACAAATTTGACCGAACTTCACTTGGAACGAGTCTATATGCTGGGTTAATGTGCCAATTTGTCAGAGTAGAAAACACAGTGCACCCTCACATTTTTGGGTAATGCTGTTTTGAATTGCTAAAACAATGTTAAAAACACGTATCTTATAGGATGCCAATTTGCCACTACATGTTGAGGATGTCGAAATTATTTTTGAATAACTAATTAACTAGGGCACATCATCTAAAAGCCATCATCAGGTGCTCTGTAACACAAATAGAGAAAAATTGTGTGAAAATAAGCGAAATTATGTAAATAATGAATGAAATAATATACATAGTTTACAAAAAATCTGTAAGGATAATAATGCTGAAATTTCTAAAATAACCAATTATGTAAGTGGTGTGAAAACAGAGGCATGTAGGACATTTTTTAAAAAAACTGCATGTTTTGGGAGTTGATAAATGTTAGAAACGTTGAATAATTTAAAGTATTATCTCTAATATTTAAAATTTTTGAGTTATGTTTAATTAAGGAAATCGGTATCGAAGCATATTTTATGATGGAGTATGTATTGTTGGTCTTATAACGTAATCGGTCACATTTAATCACTCTTATCACAATATAATTAGTATGTAAGCTATAATAATATGACTAAGTCTAGGACAGCAGGGGTGTTCATTGTTATTTTCGTAAAACGAATGTGTGTAAAGGAAGATTTTTGTTGCTTGACCAGTTGTGTTGAGTGAGCAGTATTTATCCAGAAGTATACTTAATCTATCCAGCATTTCAGGAATCCCCATCACATAGAGGAATTATGGGTTTTCTTTCTCTATCGCTCTAATCTGGTCATAGGCAGGGTGCAGTTTTATACCTGGGGCTATCCTCCCCTAAACCAACGTCCATATCATCTCGAAACTGCTACTTTTATTGTAAAAGTATATAGCGTCCTATTATTGGGACATTTCATAACTGCCCTGCATATCGGACATATAATGATATGAAGGGAGTCGTATTATATTTTTGCTTTTTATATATCCTCATGACTAGACTGACCAAAAGCACTTTTCATCCATGGGGATTTTAGGGGTTGTCCACAAAAGTCGCTGACGATGAAGGGTAGAAATGTTTTAAAACAATGCTTGTGATATTTGATCAAAAATAGCAGATACATGTAATGTAATACTTGCAAGTTAATCTTTTTTGAATTAAATACATACTAAGTACATATTTCCGAAGGGAAATCTGTGAAAATTGATTAAAATTACACTTATCTGCAACTATACACATGCATGTATTTACAACTTAAGCCCTATATTGGTTTTACATATTTGTAAAACAATGGGGTATTTTCACCACTTCTATTTTATGGTGGAATATCAACCTTTATACTCCAACTAGAAGATAGATGCTAA
>JAQGBW010003118.1:0-17266 GCA_034698625.1 Julus scanicus
TCCAGTTCAGCCTTGTCTGGTTTTTCTTTTGCCAAACAGTCCTTAAGGGAGTTTCTTGTCCTTGTAAAAGAAGCTCTAATGGGAGCTCTTGCCTTTTTTGATTTTCCATGATGAATTTCTCACAGGTCCTGTCGTGGATGCCACAAATGTTGAGGACAAAGAGAAAGACTACCTGTCTAAGTTTCATCCCTGTTTTCTTCCTGGAGAAATTCCTGATGAACTTGACATCAAAAAACAAATGAGATCCAAAAAACTCTTTGTAAATAGTTAAAGCTGTTTATTTTTTCCCTTTTATCAATTAACAAACTTATATTTAGGGAAAGATAATCTTTAAAGCACGTGTGCATTCAACCAACCTTGACAACTTGAAAAACAACAACACACTAGGTAAAATCCACGTTTTCCATAAATGTTGGGCAATCCATAAATTCCGCACAGATATGTAACAATTACTGTACTTGTACAGTTCGTGGCTCCCAGTGAAAATGATACACCAGCATTAAACAGCTATGTTCATAGCTAATGATCGCAATTTAACTATGAAGGAATAGTTTTAAATGACTGATAATGTAGTCGATGTTTACTTACATTTGCATAAACAAATTAATATCTTCAATGTATAATCTTGATAAAAGGAAAAAAATATTTAGGAATATCAATGTCACTATGAAAATGATACAGCGAATAAATGCCACGATGAAAATGATGCAGTCCAACTGTCAATGCATTGTAACATTTTTAACGTATTTTAAACTTTGATATTAGCATAAATAAACTTGTTTCTCTCAATTCATCCTATTCTGATGATCTGTTGTGGAATTACTTCAGTATTTTTAAAATGTGAGCCCATGCAACATTGAAGGAATGTGAATTGATTGTAGCACACCATCAGAATGGAAAATCCATCTGGTAGATAGCTGAATTAATGCAACTAAGGCATTCAACCATTCAGCATAATATAGAGAAATACAAAAAAGACCATTGAATCATCAGTCAAGTAAGGAAAAGTTCCCAGAAAATATTTACTGATGCTGATGAGAGGTGGATTGCCAGACAGGTGAAGGAAAGTTCCTCATTAAGTGCACCAAAGCTTGCTGCTGATATTGAAAAACATCTGCTTAAAAGTGTTAGTTCAGAGACTGTGTGCAGGGTTCTCAGGAGGAATGACTTGAATGGAAGAGTGGCCAGGAAAAAGCCATTCATCAAATGCAAAAATCAAAAAGCAAGATTACAGTTTGCAGAGGAGCAAAATAATGTTTTATTTACAGATG
The DNA here is from genome assembly GCA_034698625.1 of Julus scanicus. Lineage (NCBI taxonomy): Eukaryota > Metazoa > Arthropoda > Diplopoda > Julida > Julidae > Julus > Julus scanicus. The sequence goes on from JAQGBW010003118.1 coordinate 1,272, forward strand.
AAAGTAAATTTAATATATTTGGATCTTATGGTCGGTGTTATGTATGGAGGAAACCTGGTGAGAAACTAAAAAAACAGAATCTTTGACCAACTGCAATACATGGAGGTGGTGGAGAGATAGTATGGGGCTGTAAGTCTGCCAGTGGAACTGGCAATCTGCACTTCATTGATGGTATAATGAACCAACACTTCTACCTTGACATACCACATCAGAATTTGAAGGCTGGTGCAGAAAAACTAAACATTAAAGACAAGTTTGGGCTTTACCAAGACAATGATCCGAAGCATGCAGCCCATATTGTCAAGGAATGGTGCCTGTACAATTGCCCAAAAGTCCTTAAAACACCTTCTCAGTCACCAGACTTGAATGTTACAGAAAACCATTGGGTCAAATTGGAAAGGGAAATAAGAAATCACACAATTTCCAATAAACATGAGTTGAAAAAAATTGCTGCAAGAAGAATGGGACAAAATTAGTCCTGACTACACCAAAGGTAGTCAGAAGACAGAAAGGATTATCAACCAGATACTTAAGTTAAAAAAAACAATATTTTTTTATAGAGAAGCCCAGAAGATGATTGTATCATTTTCATGTTGCTGTTAATTTGCTGTATCATTTTTATGTTGTTATGGATTTCATCAAATATTTGTTTTTGTTTTCATTCTTTTCATGTAATCATCATGCAATCATAATTGTTGATATGTAAGTAAATACATACTACATTATCAGCCAATTAAAACTATTCCTTCTTAGTTAAATTGCGATCATTAGCTATGAACATAGCTGTTTAATGCTGGTGTATCATTTTCACTGGGAGCCACTGTACATGCACAAAAACTGTACGTGCACAAAATTGGTGACCGATGGCTAGTGACTCATCTAGGATTGAAAAAAGGGGCAAAGCGTATCCCGAGAGTAGGCATTTAGACAGGGGCTACTGCATAGACTATTTTTAGACGGTGATGTTTTTGTATAATTTCGTAAAAATCCCGTTTGGTTAAAAAAAATTGAATGTTCTGGTTTGCCAAGAATTTAAAAGTCCAGACAATATATACGTCGGACAACAGTATATATTAACTCCTTCCTTTGGTGATCCTCGTGGGGATCCAGGAAAGGGTATCTGGTCAGAGGACCCCTGGTCAAAGCCCAAATTTGTTGAGGCGGTGCCCAAAGGGTGTTCAGGGATGTCTAGCAAAACCTGTCGAGCGGAAATTGTTCATCGTTTTTGTTGATCATGGCCATAGTGAAATCGCAAGTACCGTTACAGTGGGATTGGCCCGGGGGTGAGTTTGTGGGACAGAGGGGTGATCCAGCTTTTAATGAGGATTTAAACTGGAGCTGAGGCCGTAATTAATAAGAAGGCAAGTTGATTCCCTTCTTGAGGATGAGCGGGCGCTCTTTGGTGAGGGACCTAGAAAAAGGTCACCCCATATATCAGATTGGGGAACGGGGGCTTATAAGGCACCCCGTCTTCTTGGAGTCCTTCCATGGACCCTATCGGGGGTGTCGGGGTCGGTTTGTCCACTGAAGGTCCCTCACGGCCTGAAACGGAAATGGGCACAGGGTCTGTTCCGTCCAGCCCACGTGGTGAACGGCGAGTAGCCATCTTCTAAGAGACTGATCAGGTCTCAAGGGAATATGGTTTACATGTTGTTGTCACCGAAATCGGGAAGTGGACTTGTACAAAAACTCAATGGACAGGGAGATGTGAAACTGCCCTGGGCAAAGAGGATCGTAACAGGAAACAAGTGTTCGGGCCGGGTACAGAATGATTGAAGTCCTCGGCAGGCCTAAAGCTAGTTTTCCCCAGACAAATACGAATTAACCCTAATTTTTTCCTTTCTGTCAGAGCTTGGCTTCCACGCAGAATATTGCTGGAGGCTGAAAAATAAGCTGTGAGAAAAGGGGAGAAAAACACTGAAGGGACAAGTCGCTTAATTATTCGGACGAAAGAAAATAGTCTTGAAGTCCACAATTTAATTTAAAGTAGAATATGATGGTTAATTCGAAGAAACACAGAGCGACCTAAAAAGGACGAGCATACCTTCGTTGCTAAAAGCTTTCTGAGAAAACAAGGCAAAATACAGTCCCTTTTACAGGAAAGGGGGCGGATGTAAACAGTTAATCCCAAAACTTCTAGAAGAAGTCAATTTGTGATGGGTCCTTTACACTAAATGAGATTAGTAAAACTAGACGATCAAAGGGCTATTTTTGGTACATGAAATCCGCCCTGACTAATTGTTGCCATTAAAAATATAAACAAAAGTGCGCGATAGAAGATTATCTGTGTCGTCTGATTCTAATCGCGTTAACTGTTATCTTTGTTTCAGGCGGTCCGTTTGACGTCTCTTCCTGGAAACGAGGACCTTCTGTCCTTGTGACCTTGGATGAAGGCCGGATGACGTGGGTTCTGCCGTAAACCCCCCAAAGCAATCGAGACTCCGCTGGAGGAACGGGTGATTTCAAACGGTAAGGTGGAAAAATTCACTCAAACGGTAAAACAAAACAAGAATGTTCCAGAAAACGAAAATTGTAAATAAAGAAAACACATGCCAATTTATATATAACCGAAACCAGTAGAACAATGCTTTTAATTAGGCCAATTCAACAGCGAAATTTACAGACATTAATTAAAAAATTTGGTAATAAAACGATATAAGAGTTAAAAAACCAGATGAAAGCATGGCACATAAAGATGCAGGAAATGTTCTTAGGATTAGAACTGGTTGGCTTGGCGGTCTGAGTAATCACTTCCTACGATGACCGGGCGCAAGTTGATACCGATTTACCATTACGGCCATGAGGTCGATGGCGTTGCCGTCAATATTGCCTTTAGGATGCTTCCAGTCCGCATACACACGACGTTGTGGTGGAATTGGATAGGCCCCGTGCCAGTGGAAGCAGAAATCAAAGTGCTTAGACTTAAAAACGCACCACCAGCACGATTCCTTTCCTCCTCCCGGTTGAGGAAACTGGGTCAGAACAGTCGACGCGAGGTAGTCCGGGTCCTTGGAATTCGGCGGCAAATACGGGTTTTCGGTGGAACACTTTACATTTCTTGATACCTGTCCCAATAGGCTTTGAGTTTCACGGTTTCGGCCAACGTAAAACGACTGGGGTGGATAAGATATTGTCGCACGGGAAACGGCTTCTTGAGACGGTTGGAATACACCTCCCAGTGTAGCCGTTCGCTGCCACTCGTTCGCACCAGTTCACTGGAGGCTGGAAGATTGTCCCTAGATCTAGGAGAACGGTTAATGGCCGCTGAGGTGTCTGGTGAAGGTGGAGTGTCATCCACGGGTGTAGCCAAAGTGCTACGATGGGCACTATGTCTTGAGTCAGGAGAGCTAGATGCTCTAGGAGACCGGGACGGCGGTCGTTGGGAGGCAGCACCCTGACCAAGTGGCGGGTCGGCTACGGTGATGGTAGAACGGACCTGGGACCGGTGATGGTCTTTGGAGCGGCCAGTAGTGGTGCGGGCCGGGTCAGAGGAGTGCGACCGATGAGAGTGGGAACGTGCGGAACTGGATTTGTGCCGAACGGGTTGTTGTTGGGTTGATGTTGGGCCTATCTTTGTCCTGTGATCCGGAGTGATGTCGATGAGATGAGCCGGAACGGTGTGACGAAGTGGAAACTTTGCGACGGCGATCCCTAGAAGTAGACCTGGTATGAGCACGATGCAATATAGGAGACGTGGTCCTAGGACTACGGGAAGGAGACACAACGGTGGCCGCGGCTTCCGGGGTAGCGTGCAGAGTAAGCACTGGAGTCGTGGCTCGAGGGCGTTTGTGGTGATCCTGTCGGTTCTTGTCTGTTGCTCGCTTACGGGAGGTCGAGCCAGTCTTAGGTGCTGTTACCGTAGGATAATGTCTTGTGGGTGGATGAGAGGCCACAGCTTCAGGTGTGCTACCCGCTTGAGCTGCGTATTGTTGTACCCGTTGAAGGATAATTTAAGGATCAGAGTGAGCTGGTCCCAGAATGGTAGAGTTGGCTGCCGAAAGAAAAGGTGTTGACCGAGTGAGAGAAACCGGTTTTGGAACGATAACACTGACAATGACTGGATCATCCATGGCGGCCATAGCGCCTTTCCAGATCGGGGTGGTAACGCCGGTAGCGTCCGGGCTCAGGAGCACTGTTGATGCTGAATGGGAAAACGAAGGCATGGAAGGCAACATGGCTGGTGGAGAGGCCGCCCGTGTGTGCTGCATAAACTCTGATAGTCAGCCAAGTCTGGACTGTTGACCACCAGTTCAGGCAAAGGCGATGGATGAAGGCGTGTGGAGGCAACAAGACCGGGATCAGATGGTGTGGCAGTGGGATGGGTAGACTGTTGATCTCGATACAAACGGCATAACTCAGCCATTTTCTGGTAATGGGCATTAAGCTCAGAATGGACGAGTTTGAATTGTTGTAATTCCTCTTCCAACAAAATGTTTTTTTGTTGCTCTAGACGACAGCACTCTTGTTGCGTGTATGCCAGATGACTGAAGTACACCGCCTCTGAAGAGGCTTTTGCCACTGCTTGAAGAAAATGTCCCGAGGTAAGTGTTGGAATTGTCAGTATCGACCGTGGTACATCGTTGTAACGCAATATGCGCCCGGGAAAGTGTACCGCGAGCGTGTTCCACAAGTTGTATCAGGTCTGGAACAAGTTGGGCTGGAGAGGTTACTGATGCCACTGGCGCGGGATGAAATGACCCAGAAGTCTGCGGCATCTCGGGAGCGGACCAGCCGGGCAGTTCAAGTTGGAGACTGAGAACGGCGTGACGAGTCCTAGCAGCCGGATCAGGTCGCTGCGGCTGAAAGACTGGCAGAGCCGCACAACGTTGACGGATGAGCTCGTATGCAGTCTGCAGGGTATCGTAGGCTGATACGGCCGAAGCTGGTAGTTGGTCAACCAAGGGCAGGTCGTTGTTGTCCATCAGAGGAGCTGGATCCATATTCGGTCGAGAGAACAAAGTTGAAGCGACAGGAGTAGTTCTGGTGCCAGGTAATAGGTCAGGTCCGGCGGGAGGCTTATTAGGCTTACCCGTATTAGGCTTAGCAGGTTTGACGGCGGTAGATTTCGGATTGGTGCCGGTATTCTTCTTGGGTTTGCGGCGTGGTGGTTTTGACTTCGGGGCGGGCGACATCGAAACACGCTGGTGGGCTGGTGATGAGTCGGCTGAGGAGTCGAAACGCACGCGGTGTAGAGAAGTTGAAGAGTGCCCGCCAGAACTGGCAGCGGTTCCCTTTTTATAGGTGGGCGAGTCGGTGCTGGTCGATGATTGGCGGGATACTGGAACTCTGGAAAGCAACCAATTTTAAGCGCGCTGGTGCGATGCGGGGTCCTCTGAATAAATTCGAATCGTCGAGGGACCACGTGGCTGCAAGGGTCGAACACGCACATGGTTTATGCGTACCGGGCGCCGACAAAGTGCCGAACAACCGACATATTCAATTAGCAGATCGTTGTCAGGTTCAGGCTTTCGATTGTTGTAAAACGTGGGACTGAGAATCTCATCATAGATATGTCCTTGGTCCCGTTTCCAGCCCTTTTCAATTAATATATGGGCAGCGCGGCCAACTTTGTAGAACAAGGTACATGCCGCGTTGTCCATGTCTGGACGAGAAAAGTTCAATTCTTTAAACTCGGTGAAATGAGAAACCGTGGCAAATGAACAAACATAGTTAATTAAGGTTTCCGCAGAGGGGTCGATTTGTTGTTGTCAAACATATTCGCGGATAAAGTCCCAGAACTTTAAAACCGTGTCCAGGCCAAAATCAGCAAAGCACGTGGCCATGGCCTTCGAAAGGTCATACATCATTACCGCTTGGAACCGCAACGGCGTGGTGACCGTAAGGCCCGAACGGGTAGTGATACCGGGGTTGTCCGGTGAGGTCGCCTGAGGATAGGATAAGTAGAGGAATTTGCGGGTTCAATGATAGATCCCTCAGTCAGAACGGGCAGGCCTGAGATTCTTGGGCAATCGTTTTTAACAATTCGTCTTCCCGATAATTAAGTAGCTCAATCCTGGGTAAGACAGCCTTCTTAAGACGGCTAGGGTTTTTTTTGACTGGCTTCGGTAGGGCCGTTTTTCGTTTCTTTTTGTCAGGAGGGTGCTGAGTGGAGGCAGCGAGGGGCACCGGGGGTTGTGGCATGAGATCATTATCCAGGGTAAGAAGGAGTAGGTCCTTAGCATTATATACCCCTTTTATCTTGCCGGTAAGGCTGTCCTTAATTTCGAAGGAGGTGGGCCCCTTGACAGCAGCGCTAATCTCATATGCTCCTTCCCGTTTTGGGGTGAGCTTTGCTGAGATTCCTTTAATGGCACAGCTTTTGGTATGCTGTTTAAGTAGAACCTTGTCTCCAATACCAAGGTTCGGAAGAATTGATGTTACATTATGTTTTGCGCGTCGTTTGTCTTGGGCAGTTTCTAATCGATCGTTTGTTTCCCTTACAATTGCTGATAGGTCTTCCAAAAAATCAGAGAAAGAGTGCCGAACAAAGGAGGAATCTGCACAGTATTGACTGAACCCTAGGATGTTGTCGTGCGGACTCCGAGGGGCTCGACCGAACGTCAAGTAGAATGGTGAGTGTCCCATATTGTTATTTGTCGCCGTATTCATTGCCCATTGAACGGCTGACATATGCAGATCCCAGTCATCATGTTTCTGGTCAACTGCAATGGCCAGTTTAATCTTCAGTTCCCTATGGCGTCGTTCGATGGGGTTAGCTTGGGGGTGGTAGTTGGCCACCCGCTGCACTTGAAAACCCATTGCTTTAGAGGCTTGATCCATTATAGAGGACAAACTGGGGGCCGTTGTCATAACGGACCATCCGGGGGGTGCCATATCGCAAACAAAACTGCTCAATGAAGACCTTGGCAATGGTATCAGCCAAGGCATCTTGGACGGGAAACAGTTCGGTGAAAGCGGTGCTCACATCACTCGCCGAGAAAACATAGTTGAATCCTCTGGGAGTAGTGGGTAACGGGCCCACCAAGTCAATACTGACGGTTTCAAAGCGGGCCGGAATGGCCGGGAAGGCCATTGGAGTGGTATCGGGATGGTTGAGAGGTTTGTACCTAAGACATTCTCGCAACCGGCAACATGCTCTTTAACTTTAAAGTCGCATGCCCGGCCAGTAATAACGCTGAATAATGCGTTGTATGGTGGCCTGCACTCCGGGGTGTCCCGCTTCCAGTAAATCGTGGTTCCACTAAATGACCCGTTTCTGCAATAAATGTGGAACCACCAGTTGAGGCTCCTTAGAATCTATGCTGGTGAGGTGTCGGTGAAGAACGCCGGATTTGATGGAGTACCCACGGTCCAGCTGAGTTTTTAGTTCCATACCAGTGGGATCGTCCGTACCTTCAAAATCTTGTAATATCTTGCAGCAGACAGGATCCGGCATCTGTAGGTTTCTAAAATCCACTGCCGTCATGGGTTGCTCGTCGGCCAGGAAAAGATGAATCAGAACCACTGGTTCAATCTTGTCCGATCCCCTGGACAGCTTGTCGGCCAGAACATTTAGTTTGCCTGGGACATACAAAATGTCGAACACATACTGCTGGATCTCCATGATCCAGCGAGCTATGCGTCCCCTTGGCTCCTTGGTAGCCAAGATGGAACGGAGTGGGGCGTGGTCGGTGTGGACTACAAAGGTAAGTCCGTCAATTTAGCCCCGAAAACGCTGTATGGCCCATAACTCAGCCAAGGCTTCCTGTTCGGTTGTGGAATAGTTTGATTGGGCCCCCGAAAAACGGCTTCCATCGCATCCTGACTGGCGTCAGTGTACAGATGGAAGCTTTGAGAGAAATCAGGTTGTGCCAACACCGGGGCAGTGGTGAGAAACACCTTAAGTTTGTCCACAGCCGTGCGACACGCCTCAGTGAATTTGTATGGAACGTCCTTTTTATCAGCTGATGGAGTAGAGATGCCACCGCTGAGAGATTCAGGATAAATTTTCCGAACCATTTAGCCGAGGCCAAAAATGAACGTAAATGCTTCACGTTTTTGGGGTATGGCAATTCGAGTATCGCAGCCACCTTTTCCGGATTTGGGCTAACGCCGGCCGGGGAGATCATATGCCCGAGAAACTTGACACTATCCACAAAAAATTTGCATTTTTCCCCGCTTCAGCCCTAGGTTGTGATCTTTGATCACTTCGACGACGCGTCGAACATCGTCCATATGTTGAGCATATGTATCACTGACGATTAACAAATCGTCTTGATACACCTCCACGGTGACTTCTGGTATCCCCTTCAGCAACCGGTCCACTACCCGTTGGCAGTGCGCCGCCGAGTTGCGAGCCCCCATGGGCATGCAGGTGTAACAAAAGGTCCCGGACGGGGTAACTGTGGTAAAATATTTCTGCGACTCCTTGCTAATAGGCACCTGCCAATAGCAATTCGTTAGGTCAAGCGAAGACATGAAACGCTTTCCCGTGACCCGGGAAATGAGGTCATCTTTTTTTGGCTGCGGGTAGGTGTCCGCCACCGTCATCTTGTTGAGAGCCCGAAAATCGGTGACCATCCGGAACTCCTTGGTGGATCCCGGTTTGTCGACCAGTAGAGACGGGGCGGCCCATTCAGACTTGCATGGTATCAAGAAACCCTTATCAACCAGGGATTGAACTTTATCAATCAGAATGCTTCGTTTGGCTGGAGAGGAGAAATACAGCTTGATGGCGACGGGTTTCGCATCAGGCTTAAACTGTATTGTCTGTGGCTCTACCAGAGCCGGTCCCACCGGTTCCTCAAAAGCCTCGGCCAGGTCATGTAACATCGCATTGACCACTTCACTCTGATGTCCAGTGAGCACCGAGCTTTCATCGGCTCGCAGGCGGACCTCCTGTTCCCCATTATGATTAAAACGAGTGGAGAACACGAAAACGGGTATAGGCAGCGGGAGCGGCCCGGGTCCAATCGGTTTTCGAACTTGTTGTTCTGGGGTGTCCGGATCCTTAAATCCCCAGGTCATGGATCCGTAGCTGATCACTACAAATGCCTCGGCTAGGAAATTAATTCCTAGAAGGATGAGTGGTCCCTGATAGGAGGGCACCAACGTCAGCTTGGTGTGCACCGTACGTCCTAACAGATTTATGGGAGCTTTACACAGGTAGTCTTCAGTCTGTACAGGAGGTTGATCAGCCAGTTGGATCTGCTGAACGGCATGCACCATGGGAATACCCATTTTCTTAATGCTGTCATACACCGGTCCACCACCAACACAGGTGGAGGCGCCGGTGTCCAGTAAGCCGGGAAATTGACAGGAATTGATCTTGACCATGACGTTGATTAATAATTCGTTGGGGTCCGACTGGCATTCCGCTGACAATGAATCCTGCGGCTGATTAACCTGGGCCAACCGAATGACGTTGACCTTACTTGGTTTTAGCAAAGCAATCGTTAGGGCAGGTGTAGATGCCAACGTTAGGAGTTTGGCACATGGGACAGCCCTTTCTTTGTGCGTTCTTACAGACATCGTCGGCGTTGGTAGGTGAATCCCGTCGTGCTGGATTGCTATTCCAGTTGTTGGCATACCGGGTTTTGCCGTTTTGATTCCGGTTTCAGTTGTCCTGTTTAGCAGGTTGATCTTCATGGTTGGATGCGCCTTCCCGGTTGCCAGTTCATTCCTTGTTAGGATCATACGGCTTTTTTCCACGATAGTTTTAATTCCGGTTCTTGTTACCATTACGGTTCTTGTCACCATTGCGAGGGTTGTTGCCGGATATGAGGTGGTCCCCATTCTGATGATTGTCGTTTCTTCGTTGGTAGTTTCGACGGGAATCCGAGCCTTTGTTGTTGTGAGTCTTTTCACGAACCCAAGCTCCGGAATCCATCAGCAATCCTTCATAATACCGAATGGCAACATGGAATTCCCTCCAGTCCTTGATTTGGGCCAGTTGGAATCGTTGTGTCAGGTCCGGATGGACGGCGTGATACACCGTGTCAATTTGACTCCAATATCGGGCTCCCGGTCCATGGATCGGAATTTGTGAAGCATGGCGTCTACGAACTGTTGTGTGTTCGTTCTGCGGCGCTGCTTCATATTGCTGATCTTCTGCCGGATCAGGTGATCAGGTTCATTCTCACAGAACCTGGACTTAAGCCGTTCAATGGCATCCTGATAGGAGTATACCTTGTCTTGATGGATCTGCCACCAACGCATGGCCTTGCCCCGCAGGATCCAAAACAAGGTGCTCCAGCGCTGTTGGTCCGGTAGATCATAGCTGTCACCGGTAACGGTAAACAGGTAGAGCCAGTTGGCAAAGGTACCTCTTTCCCCAGTAAACCGGGGCACTTGGTCATAGATTGCCACCAAGTTGTGAGAGTCCTTCAACTGATAAGCCAGTTCCGGAGTTAAATTGTAAGGTTCTATATTGCCGGTACGGACGGTCGTACGATGAGGTGTACGTCCCGACCGGGCCGGTATTGCTACTACGCCTTGTCCCGACGCCTGGTAGGATCCCGCTCGCAAGGTTTCCTGGGGGTGAAATCCGCTGCCTGCCGACGGGACGGACTGGGATACCGGGTAGGAACAAACCCGTCTTCCATGGTGCGTGGGCGTGCCACGGCACCGGTCAGATGGTTCAAAATAAATCCGTGAACGGGATCTTGTAGGTTGTCCTCCCAGGGTTCCTCCAGTTTACCTGGCGGGCAGGTTGGACGCCGTACAGCTGTTGACGGCACCACCCATCTTCCCACTCTGAGCGTACGGTTTCCTGTTCAGAAGTGGTGGATGTGGTAAAAGGCGCACCGGACACACTGGCTCGTCGTTCCGTTTGCAGTTGCAGCTGAACGATGACCTCCTCCATTTTCTCCCGTTTCAATTGCTCTTCTTGCAACTGCCGTTGCATCTGCTGTAAACGGGATTCTGGAACCGAAGCGGCCGCTTCCGGTTGTGCAGAGGCGTGGGTCTTGTTGTAGTCCTTTTGATTCAGATCCCGGATCTGTCGAAACAATCCGGGATTTGTGTTGGCTAGTGATTCTATCTCAACCGGGAGTTTAAACGAGGCTGATAGATCCTCGGTGATAGTCCACCCTGATGGTTCCGTGAGCTGAGGTAGTAGTGGTGAATGAAGAGACGTCTTCGGGGTCAGGTTACCACCTGCTTTAGGCGTCGCCTGCAGTGCACTGATGGTGGATGGAACGGTGTGGGCTGGCAAACCGGCGGACGAGAATTCCGTTGATGACGGCTACACGTTGTTCATTTTGTCGGCTAAGGGAACGGTAGGAGGCGCAGACGGTTCTGCTTCTAAAGTTGGGCGCCAGTTATAAAACCCCGTCTTCTTGGAGTCCTTCCACGGACCCTATCGGGGGTGTCGGGGTTGGTTTGTCCACTGAAGGTCCCTCACGGCCTGAAACGGTAACGGGCACAGGGTCCGTTCCGTCCAGCCCACGTGGTGAACGGCGGGTAGCCATCTTCTAAGAGACTGATCAGGTCTCAGGGGAATATGGTTTACACGTTGTTGTCACCGGGAACGGGAAGTGGACTTGTACAAAAACTCAATGGACAGGGAGATGTAAAACTGCCCTGGGCAAAGAGGATCATAACGGGGAAACAAGTGTTCGGGCCGGGTACGGGATGATTGAAGTCCTCGGCAGGCCTGAAGCTAGTTTTCCCCAGACAAAATCGAATTGACCCTAATTTCTTCCTTCCTGTCAGAGCTTGGCTTCCATGCAGAATATTGCTGGATGCTGAAAAATAAGCTGTGAGAAAAGGGGAGAAAAACACTGAAGGGACAAGTCGCTTAATTATTCGGACGAAAGAATATAAAGTCTTGAAGTCCAGAATTTACTTTAAAGTAAATATAATGGTTTATTCGAAGAAACACAGAGCGTCCTAAAAAGGACAAGCATACCTTCGTTGCTAAAAGCTTTCTGAGAAAACAAGGCAAAATACAGTCCCTTTTATAGGAAAGGGGGCGGATGTAAACAGTTAATCCCAAAACTTCTAAAAGAAGTCAATTTGTGATGGGTCCTTTACGCTAAATGAGATTAGTAAAAATAGACGATCAAAGGGCTATTTTCCCCCCTAAACTTGTTGCCATTAAAAATATAAACAAAAGTGCGCGATAGAAGATCTGTGTCGTCTGATTCTAATCGCGTTAACTGTTATCTTCGTTTCAGGCGGTCCGTTTGACGTCTCTTCCTGGGAACGAGGACCCCTCTGTCCTTGGATGAAGGCCGGATGACGTGGGTTCTGCCGTAGGCTGAGTTAACCGGACTGGTTGAACTTCAGGCGTTTCGCAACGTAAAAAGAAGTGATATTGTTGCATTGCTAGTAAATGTAAGCAGATCGAGTAATGCTTAGCAAAAAAATAAGATTATATATATTGCTTAAGACAGATAAAAAGTCGTTTTCCTATAAAGTAAAATGGTTTTGTTAGGAGTCTGTTTGTAATTATATTTTGTCGTAGATGTAAATTATGAAATAATTTTCCCCAAGACATGAGCACATTAATGTTTGTAGTAATAATCCTTATACAGTGTTTCACTCCAAAGAATCCCTGAGAAGCACACCTTTTATTTGTATGCCAATACAGAGAAATCGAGTGTTTTGTGCAATTTATAAAAACCCCTTATAAACCATTAGTTTGCATAATTATGGCTAAGTTCTATTCAAATGTTTTTGCCCACATTGTTATTTGCATAATCTACCATATGCATTATGAATGTTCCTTGTTATCTAAACGTGTCTATTGAATTTCATATTTGAAATGTGTAATGATATGTGTTATTTGAATCTAATAAAGTTTAAGGAACGTTTATTTTGGTGGGTGTCATTGCAAAAATCGCCTATCTCAAAATTTAAAGGCTTAAAGAAACTGCAGAGTGGTGTGGTTAAAGAGATAGCCTAAAAAACGCGAATTCTTGTAGTTCTTTTTCCTGCCACTTAAGCGCTGCAACCATGACCCAAACATTCTCCACATTCCGATCATTCCTCCCACATCCCAATCATTCCAGGGCTTTTTTCCCCCCTTTCCCGCCTTACACCTCATACTCCATAATAAATACAAAGACATTTTTACTTTTCATTTGAACATTTTATTATGTATCAATGTAATATAAGATGGCCGATATGTAAAGACACAAATAATATGATAAGTCAAATTATAATTCATTTGGCATGCACCCCATGAAGGTCTGCGCGAGGTTCTTGATGATTAGAGTTGGGCGACGACGGAGGAACCAAATCGAAGTCCATGGACGAGATGTCAATCTTTAGTCTTGGACTGTAACCTGCAAATAAAAACAAAAACCAGTATTAACATATGCACGTGTTCCACACAAGCAAAATGCTTAAGCGACATACAGTATTTATGTTGGCCTATTTCTGCAACACGACGTCTAAACACCAAAGGATGAGCCTTCAAGGTGGTCTGGGCGAGGCAACCTGCAAATAAAAAAAAAAAACGGTATTAACATGTTCTTCAAAAAACAACATAGACAAAATGCGGTTTGTTAGTTTTAGATGAATTTTTGTAATTATGAAGTTATGCAGATTTTTCCAATTAACAGAATTTTCAGCATAAAATTGGTGTTTAACATAAAGTTAGGCATAATTCCCGACTTTCCCGAAGTTTTAAAAATTCAGATTTTAGACGAATTTTTGTAATGGTCTTTTTTTGGCTATAGCATTAAATGGCGTAAGGGACAATTTAAAAAAATGACTCGATCCCTACCCCCTGCCCACATGGTATACATTTAAGCCCCACTCATGGACGTCCATAATTTTTTTTAAGTATGTTCTGGAACATACAAAGGCCCATTCTATAAATTTTCAAGCACCCTCCTCGCTACCAATTCCACGACATTACATTGTTTTTAACATAAAGTTACATAGTATGCATAATTCCCGACTTTCCCGAGGTTTTAAAAATTCAAGTGCATTTGGGACATGGGACACATTTTTTCTGGTGTTCCCTTTCACTGACTATCATAATTAGTGGACGTCGTCCATAATGGAAGCGCTTCTCCTCCCCCTGTCCACAATGTGTCCATTTTAGCCCAAACCCCCCTTTCCTCATGGATGTCCATAATTTTTTTTTATGTAAGGTGTACAGAAAACTTTTTGGAACATACAAATTAAGGCCCATCCTATAAATTTCCAAGCACCCTCCCTACCAATTCCACGACATTTTTGCAGATTTTTACGATTAACCGAAATTACCTGACCTGGAAGGGAAATTCCAACATAAAATTGGGGGGTAACACAAAGTTAGGCATAATTCCCGACTTTCCCGAGATTTTAAAAATGCAAGTACATTTCTTCTGGTGTTTACTTCCCCTTTCATTGACCATCATTAATATTACAAAAAAAAAAAAAACATCATTAGTGAACGTCCATTATGGATTTTACCCTTCCCTCCCCTTTACCACGTGCCAGCTACATCTCTAACATGCACCGATTGAGGGGATCAATTGGGTAAATGGAATGTAGGAATGCCACTTTGCATATATGGAATTCTTCGCCGTTGCATAAATCGTGAAAAGTTGATTATTCAAAACATTCAACAACCTTTGCACATTCCCAATGTATTAAAAATAAAAGTGCATTTGAAAGTGAGGTCATTTCTTCCTGTGTCAATTTCTTCTTTCACTGACCTTTACAACTTACGTATATAATTAAACATATTTTCGCGTTAGTGGCTAAATAGAATTTGGAGTGAAATTTAGCAGCTAGTATTTCTGATAGATTTTTTTATATACCGAAACGAGGTTTTAAAAATGGACCAAAGTACCCTCTTTATGTAGTTGGAACAGGGTTGAGCTAGTATAGTATATGTATATATGCTATGTTGAAAATGGTTTATAAATTTTAATTTCAATTAGACGTTTTCCTTCCAAAAATTGTTTTAAGTCTGTATTTTTTGATCTTGATGCAATATAGAAGTGATCCTCTTTGGTATCCTCACTAAAAGAATTTGGGGTGAAAAATTTGGGGTCCAAAAATCGCATAAAATTGGCGGATTCGGGTTAAAATTTGTGGAATTTATTGGATTTCGGGGGAGGGGGGATCTATTTTTCTTCCCTTTCCCCCCCCCCCCCCTCATATTTACTGCCTTGCTCCTTCCCTATTGAGGGCGTCCTTTTTGAATGCCACCTAATTATAACACTAAAGAGTTTTTCTGTCGCTTAGTAACCAATTTCAGGAGAATCGCTAGAGTTGTTAATTGTTATGAATGTGCTAAAGCATTGCAACAATTGTAAACAAGCCGCCAGGATTAACTAAAAATACGCTACAAATAAAACAAGAGGATTTTCTCCCAAATCGGTAAACTCTATGCTGGTTGTAAATAGGATTGTTAAGACTAAATTCATAATCAGTGATTCAAATAGAATTATATTTGAAAAAATGAATTCACAAGGCTGTTAATTTTTAAAATGCGCTAAAAGGTTCAATTCAATTTCATGTTTTGGTATATCAAAACACAAGCCGCAAAATTTCACCCGAAACGCGAAAATATCTATCTTCGTAAAAACTAGAAGAAAAAAACTAAGAAATGTATTAAAATTTAAAAGTGAAAAGTATTTAAAGAACGAGGGAACCTAGTTTCGATATATCAAAAACACTAGCCGCTAAATTTCATCATCCATTGAACAAATGGCGTCAATGGAATTTTAACGGAATGCCACTTTGCATATGGCATTTGTAAAACGAATAAAACTTACATGTGAAATCGGGATTGCAAATAACGACGATTATGATGAAGTCTTCCTTCTTCGTAAAGCAAAACAGCATTGCACAATTTTCAGGAACGGCTTCTTTAAATAATCAAGATTTATCCGGCTGCCAGCTTACTTCCAATCGGCTGTAGGCTTAAGAGCCATTCACGAAGGATGTCCGGCAAAATTATTCATTCTATGCAGATACGGGAAAATAAATGCACCGAAAACGCGTTCTTTTTATAATTCTGTAAAACCAGCAAAATAAAAAGAAATAACAATATTAAAAAATCTTAAAAAGGAGTAAGCATATACACTAATGGCGTCACAAACTGA
>JAQGBW010003119.1:0-17266 GCA_034698625.1 Julus scanicus
TTGGTGTCACCCCTTGTGATGGTGTCACCCGGTGCGGTCCGCACCCCCCGCACCCCCCTAGTGCCGCCACTGCATCAAAGTATAATTTTGATATTTACATATATTTAAAAAATGGCTGCTGAAACAAACCCGGAGGGCAAACTTTTTTGCATATGTTTGTAAAAACATGTTTACACGTACATGTACGTCTTGGTGGAGACCCGGCTTTAAATTTCATTGAACGATATTATAAAGTTAAAAGTTTATAGTGGTCTTCTGACCTTTGACCCCAGGCATGAGATCAATTGTATAGTAACTGTATGCTGTATAAAACATGGATATTATCGATATAATTTTAATATCTAGAATTCACACATTGCTACACATTTTTTTGATCTAGCCTGAGGTGAATTATTCTTTTAAATCCATTTAAATTTACCTCCTATTTTGACTATCTGCTTATATGCAGACGATCGTGTCTACCCATATGCCCCAACTATAAAACAAGTGGCAAAGTGAAGTCTGTTGCATATTTCTGTGATTTAAATTCTATGGCGATGTCAGCAGTGACAACCTTTGAAAATCATTGGAGTTCTGTAACATATTAATCTACAGAATCATTCAGTAAGTTGGCAATTGTATGTTTTGTTTTTCTGTGTTCATATAATGCCAGTTTGCAATCTCTTGCAAGCCGTGTACTGCTTACATATACAAACCTGTCACAATACATTCTGGTATAATATCATGGTTTACTTTTATACTGTATTTTGAAAGTACGTTTATGAACTAACTCGTAGGTCTGTTATCCGAAGCATGAAGTCAAATTATATTTTGCTAGCAGTCTGTTAAAGGGAATGAAACATGTTATTTTTTCTATATGTCTAACAGCTGTTCAGGGCACATTCCAACAGATGAACTTGGGAGGACCATTCGTGCAATGAAGAAATACAGCAACCAAATTGATTCCCCCAATCATCTTACCGAGTTTGCACCCTTATCGTCTGAAGTGAATCAGCCAGTTGCATCATTTTCCTGGCAGAAAATATTTAAATGGAATAAAGGTGATTTTTGATCAGTGCTTCATTCAAAATGTTGCCATGCAATGCTCTGAAATGCAGATGATATCTTAGATAAAGGAAACTCCTCCGATGCCTCCTCGTCAGCGACTACCTCAAATGACGTCAAGCGAAGTTCAAAGGAAGAAGTCGAGGATGTTTCAGATTCGTCTTCCACTGAGTGCTCAACGGACAAGGCGAGTTATTTTATTTGAATAATATCAGTGTAACAAAATTGCATAGTAATTTGTAACTTTGACTTTTTTACAGAGCAAGACTGCGTCTGAAGATGGTGCTTCACTTCAACATCCCAAAGAAAGTGAGATCTACACACGCAGTTTTACAAATGTGCTAAAGCGGATAAGCAGCATTTTGGATAAACGGCTTTCGGTAAGTTACTTAAAACATGTACATTTTGTAATTTGAAATTCGAACTTTGAAATTAGCTGCATTATAGGTTTAGTAATTTAATGTGCATATCTGTTAAGCCTAAGAATTCCCCACTGATCGTGTTAAATCTATCAGACACAACCCAAAGGTAAATTAAATTTTGACTATTATGTGAAATATTGTATGTATTGCAGACCCCAAATTCATATAAAGACAGCGATTTCAAGCAGTATTGGATGCCCGATAGCGATTGCAAAGAATGCTACGATTGTGGTGACAAATTTACAACATTCCGCAGAAGGCATCATTGCAGAGTGTGCGGCCAGATCTTCTGTAGCCGATGCTGCAACCAAGAAATTCCGGGAAAAATAATTGGTTGCCCAGGTTTTGTATTGTTTTCTATGCATTTGTTTTTTTCTAGTATCCTTTATTTGTATGTAGGACACTAGTTTTGAATTATTCTTTCAGGCGATTTGCGAGTGTGCACATATTGTTGCAAAGTGGTGCTTGCATGCTTGCAGTCAAGTGAAGTCTCCGCAGGGTCATCCGATTTGCGTAGCTTGCAAGAGGATCTTCAGAACAAGTTGAGTGTTTTGGTTGAGCATTCCGATACTACGACTGCTGATGCAAATGGTCGATTTTATCCGCGAAGGAAAAATTCTATTGGATTTAGAGAACAGGGATATGCACGTACTCGGTAAGCGTTACTGTGGTTTCCAGGAATGTAAGCATTGTTGTTTGGCCCATTGTGATCCGTTGATCCTGAAAGGCATTGGCTTAAAAGGATAAAACATCAATTAAATTGTGTTTCATTTTCAGAACAATCAGTTCTGGCGACTCTTCCATTTTTCCTGGTGGCAGGGATTTCTTGTCTCCAGAACAGAATACTGATGAGTGGAAGCTACTTATCCAAGTAAGATGTTTGCTAGCTTGATTGGGAGGTAATGCATGTTGACGCCAGAAAGTAATTGTTTGACTCATGAGACCGGTCTGAACTGTGGTTTTCAAAGCGGTTCGTTAAATAACAAAAAAACCAACTAAACTTCATATGAACAAATCAGGCAGATTAAAATCCCTGATATGATTGTTGAATCAGTAGGTTTATATTCGTGCCCATTTTCAATTATTTTACGATTGATACATCTGTGGTAAAAGGATTTATCACGTGTATATATTATTTATTTTATTAAGGAATTGCATATAGTGCAATGCAAACACCGTATATTTGGGTTAAGTTTGTTCAGCCAAGATACCAATAAACCGAATTGGACTAGTTGAATCCAAAATGGTTTTGCTTCATCATTCTGTTTATAAATTGATACATGCCAGATATTAAATGACATTGAGCAGCTTAAGCAACATGAAAGTATATTTTTATTTTTCGTAGCAAAAACATAACATAAATTTTAATTGATTTTATTTCTGTAATTTATTTTAATTGTGTAAAGCAACTTAAGAAATCTTCTGTTATAGGATTCTACACAATTGAAGGAACTCTGGTTGGAAATTCAAGATCCCCTCAATGGAATTCAGTTCCATAATCATCGCCAACGTTTGACGACACACCCCAACTGTGTAGTAGGCAGTGAACTTGTCGAGTGGCTCATTTCTGCAGATAAGGCTTGTTCTCGGTAGGACTGACACTTTCATTTATTCATATTAGCAATGCTTTAATTTTTTGAATCTCTGCCTAATCTTTCCGATTTATGGCCTTCAGACATCAAGCTGTTGCAATTTGTCAAGCGCTTTTGGATTCCAAGTACTTGGAGCCAATCAATGTTCATGAAAAGATTTTCTTAGATGAATATGCCCTTTATAAGGCAGGGATGGTACGTTTGGTTTTATATTTAAATCTGATTTGAAGTGCAAATTAAAATATTGTTCAATTTTGTAAGGTTGGTTTGATGGAAACAAATCGTGCACAAGCATGCAAGGATTACCAGCAAGAGCATCAAGAGATGCAAGAACCGACATGGGTAAAAGAAATCAAACAAGATGCTTGTGATTCCCAGTATGAAACAGGTGAGCTCTTACCAATTGATTTTGTATTACTCAACATAAATCTCCCACTACAGCTTTTCAATGCTATTATTTGAAACCTAGTTGAAAAGATGGCAAAAAAAAATTAACTTTTGGCAGACAATGTCGAAATGTTGTGCTTTAACCTAAAAAGCATAATTCACTGAATTTAATGTGTCGTTTCTCATTTGCAAATATTCTTTGAATGCCATTTTTTACAAGTTGTCATTGAAGGAGACGCATGGGAGCAGCAGGATAAGGGTAAGAATTAAAAACAGATTGGTTCTGACTGCAAAGTCAACATTGGACATAGTAACTGAACATGCATGCGGCTACATTGGATGCACTTAGCTGATTTCCCTTAGCTTATTATGTTGTTTGTCACTACTTAAATGGTTTTTGTCTTCCTAAATGCGGCGCATGATTTTCATGCTTTTGCTGTCATCGAGCAATGCACTCACGTAACTTTTCAGCTAATTTCATTTCCCAATTCTCTAGACGAGTTTGAGGAGATGTCCCAGGGAAATCTTAGTAGAATTTCATCGTCTCGCTCCATGTTTTACGTGTCATTGGATCCAGAAGAAAACACTGCAGCTTTGAACAAGAATGTTGCTGCTGCTCCTCCACACTTAAGAAATGGTTATTCTTATAATTCTTCTTTAGTTTACTATTTTTGACTTGAGTCTCATGCCAACATTGTTTTAGATTCTGGAAATGAGCCTTCTGCTGTTGCCAATGCCTCAAGAAATTCACAAACAGACGGGTCTAGGGCAAGCATCAATGAGGAATTTTTGAAAGGCAGGTTTGCTTCGACTTTATCTACTTAAGTTTTTTCTTTAATTAGTTGTTTTGGTCTCCATAAACAATCAAAAAATATTTTAATATTGTTAACTCAATGCTAACAGAGGTTTTATGGCAGGTGCGATCGAGGCAAATACTGCCAATCAGGCTCTTCGGGAAGGGTGGTACTGCTCACAAACATTGCGACATGATAATGGAGAAAACTTAGCATTCGAAAGATTAAGGTAATTTCTTGAAATGTTCATGTTATCCGAACAATCGTTTATAAATATAAACAACTGTTATGTTTAATTATTTTAGCGTCGCTTTTGAACAGCACGAAAAAGCGATGCTTTTCCAGCTTCTCAATTGCCACGGTTTGTCACAATCATGGGCAGATGTCATCAGGCCCATTGCACACAAAGTGGCAAAAACCGTGAAACCCGACGAAAAGTTTGATGGGGAAATCGATATAAGACAATATGTCCAGTTTAAAAAGGCGAGCATTGCTTTTGCTCAGTGTATCTCTCTAATCTTTGGTGCTTTTAAAAACTGGAATTATATCATTATTTGTTATGTAACAGATTCCAGGTGGCAAAATATCAGACTGTGACATTATAAATGGAGTCGTCTGTACAAAGAATGTCGCACATAAGAAGGTGCTTTGAATTACGCATAGGTTTAGTAAATTTTCAACTTGGACGATAGCCACAAATAAAATGTAACCCATATTTTTTTCTTTGTTTTGCAGATGATATGTCGTATCGCTAACCCGACCATTTTATTAATCAGTTCGCCAATTATCTATCAAAGACAAGAAAATAAATTGCTTTCGCTTGAACCAGCTATTCTTCAGGTTAGTCTTTATTTTAAAAATACATAATATTATCCTAGAATTTAAAATATACCTGGATCGACCGAACTCTTTGATACTCATTGTCTTTTTGTTTTTTCCCATACTAATTTTAGGAATATAATTGTTTGAAAAATGCAGTTGCAAAAATTGCCACTTTTAAGCCTGATATTGTAATGGTGGAGAAAACGGTGTCACGATTGGCTCAAGATTTTTTACTTGACTTGGACATTACCTTGGCCCTGAACGTGAAACAGGTACGTTTACGGCGAAACTTGCACCCTACTTGACTTGTACCGGCATTCCGGTAGAGTTAGTTGCCTACATAAGAAGGTGAAAGTGCATTTTTGAAACACATGTAGTAATTTGCTTTAATTATCCCCAAGTCCGTGCTTGAACGAATTGCTCGTTTGACTGAAGCAGACATAGTTAAATCCATTGATGCCCAAATATCAAATCCACCACGATTAGGGACATGCAAACATTTCCACGTATTAAATTATGCTCTTCCAAAAGGTAAGTAATTAAAATGTATACTTTTAAATGAAAGTCTAAAATTTGTTATCATACTTGTTTTTTTTACGAAAAATTTGTATTTAGGTTGCTCGAAGACTCTTATGATCTTTGATGGTTGTGCTCCGAATCTGGGTTGCACAGTTGTTCTTAGAGGTGCTGACAACGTCGAACTGAGCAAGGTTGAGTGATAGTGCTGATATATTACACTATAATTATGATGACGGTTACTGTTCGGTCTAGACTTCTTTGATTTAAACAAAAATAATAATAAAAGATTGGTTTTATTTATTTCTAGGTTAAGTTGATTACTCAGTTCATGATTTATGTAAAATATAATCAGCAGTTGGAACGTTCATTTTTAATGGACGAATTTGCGATGCCCCCTCCGATGCCTGAAGATAAAATGTTTGGAATTGGCGATGGAGAAAGTTCTAGCTCGGAATTGGACGACTCTTCATCGGCAGGTTTCACAGAATTGCCTAAAGAAACAGTTTCCAAAGCACAGCATGTAACCGAAAATGCTAAAAAGAATCTCGGCAGGCTCTCGCAACAAGATGCCAACGATGCTGTACTGTTCTCAGCCCCAGAGCGTAAGTGTGTGGATGACCTAAGTGATCCATTACGACTGTACCAGCAGTCGGAAGACGATTCTATATTCGAATGCAACGGATCTCAGCTGCAGGTAGCTGCACTGCCGTTAGGCAATCGCTTTCGAGATGCCCTCGATGGCACCATATTAAGCATATCGCCGAGCGTTCAATATGCCTTGCCATATCTAGAAAGTGAACCTGGTCGGAGTTCCAAATTGCGCAAGTTTTTGCCTGAACAAATTTTTTATTCGGAACAATTTACAAGGGACAAGCAAGCAGCATTAAAACGAACATCACACCAACAGTGTCACAATAACGAGGGAGAGGGTTCTCCTTATCCGGGTGCAAATTCTTCCGATTTGGTGGAGGTGATTTCTCCTCACCCGTTTTTGGACATGAAAATTAGCACCTCAGTTGACCACACGGAAGTACAAACACAGCTGGCTGACTTTAGGGCACAAGGAGGACGATTCCGACAACTTACTTCAAACGAGAGAATAAACAGAGAATTTAAATTGTCAAAGGAAGCCGGGAAAAAAGACGAGAATCACAATATTGTAAATTTTAACTTTTGGGTAGGTGACAACAAATTTTATGACACATTTTCAATCGTAGCTGAATGGAAAAACAGAAATATTCATCTGATTTTTTTATTATCTTAGACTGATGCTTTGGATCCACTCAACCATCAACGTCTGTCTGTATTATTCTGCAGCTATTCACTTCAGTCAATCAATGCTCCATCGTGCTGTGTTAATCCTTGGTGAGCAATTTTGTTAATTAGATGCTACTCTAGAAAGTAGGATCCTAGTCATTGTTTGGAACGTTTGATTTTATACTGCTGTTTTCTATTTTTTTGTAAGGCTTCCACACATGACATTTTATGGCAGCAATGATATTTCTTTGGGAGGATTCTTGGAACGATATTGTTTCAGTCCGACATATGTCTGTCCCAACTTAAACTGCGACCGCCCAATGACAGAACATGTTAGGCGATTTGTCCATGAAAATGGATGCATTCACATTCTTCACCATGAACTTGAATATCCAATCAAACGCCAGTTTCCCAATGCCATCTCAATGTGGAGCTGGTGCAGGAAGTGCAAGGGAGTGACCAACGTGGCGCCATTGTCCTCCGACACTCGTGCGCTATCCTTTGCCAAGTACCTAGAGATACGATTTCATAATAGCGTGTACACGAGGCGAGGGCTCAACGAGTGCTCTCACTCTTTACACCATGACCACTACCAATACTTTGCGTTTCAACAAATGGTAACTGCATTCAAGTAAGTACATGGAAATTCTCTCGTTATGGTGTAAGGTTGCATTCCTGGATTAGGCATTTTAGTCATTTCTGATGTAGGAATTTTGATTTGAGATTGTTTAACAATTGCATGTGCAGGTTTAGTCAAATCATTTTACGTGAAGTTGCGCTGCCACATATTGTAATTGATTCCATCCAAATTCCATCGTATTCATCTTCCATCATAGAGGATATAAAGCAGCTTGCAGTGAAGTAAGTGGGTCTTAACTTTAAGCTTGATGCCAGATGCGTGTTGAATTATGTGATATAAAAACTTTTAATTCATTCTATTGGTCAGAGGTCACTCGGTTTTCACAGCTGTACTTGAACGGCTGTGTCGCATGGATGAAGAATCTGAAAATGCAGACACGAAATATAAGGAAATGGTACAGGGATTGCTTAGCCAATTACAGGTGAGAGAAAGTTATGCTAGGCCATTTTTTTAGGACTCTTTAAGTTGTTCTTTCTTAAGACTTATTCTTGCCATCTACTAGACCGAAAAAAATTTGTTCAGGGAGAGGATCGAGGAAATACAGATAAGATTAACATCCCCTACTGTGGAAAATGCAAAAGGAGACATCCCTACTCGTGGAAAAGATGGGAGAAAATCTTCGAAAGGTTTGTGAAATGTCTGTTTATTTTAATTCAAGCTTTTGCAGCCATCGAATACAAAGTTACATTTCTTAATTTCTGATTTTTAGATACACAGGCTTCACTTTGGAAAATAAGTGATTGCGTGGTTAATTTAAAGCGTCTTATTGCAGAAACAGTTGCCAATTGGAACTTGAGGTAATCAAATATAGAAATTACTTATAAAAAACTTTGTGTTTTAAGTGATTTTTGGATTCTCTTGACAATTCCTGAATTCCAGACTGGTTGAGTTATTTCAACAAAGAAGAAAGGATGAGAAACTACCTAAACCTGTACCAACAAATCTAAGACCGATTCATATTCAAATTGGAATTGACATGGCTCCAATTGCGGAAGTATCTTCCAATCAGGGTGCCGCAGTGCCGAAACTAGATGATGCATCTACGCTGGATAACGAAAACATGCCATCGCCATTACTGGAATCTGTAGGAAACTGTAGTGGAGCAACAACTTCTGGAAGGGATGTGGTATATTTTCCAGTAACTGGACCTCAGATAAACCGTGGCCTTCAGGCATCAATCCACAAGATCAGCAGTGAACCGCTCACATTAAGCAGTTTGTCTTATAATACAGGAAAAGGTGATTTTTAATTCTTTTTACAAAGTTAAGATACTGGTCAGATTTAGCAAATTTAAAATATTATCTACAGTATGTAACTTGTCATAGTTACATAGTTCAATAGTAATTGTTTTGGGAATGAAAAATGTATAACTAATGTCATTATTTATGGTAAAGACATACAATATTTACGCCATATATCTGGTTTAGATTCTAAAACACAGGAGCCTGTGACTACTTCTTCCGCTACCCATGTTTCAGTCGACAATCAGACAAAGTTTACAGTGGGAGCAAATTTTGGCGAGTCTTCTGATAATGCAACTGTTACCAGTGGAGAACTAGATCCTGTCCCTGGTGTCGAAAGCCATTTGACAAAAAAAAACGAAACACGAGGTCACGAACGTTCTCGCTCTGATGGAGATGGCAAAGAGTTTTTTGACAAGAAAATGAAGTTATCATCAGTTGCAAAGCAAGGTAGAATTTGCAAAAACCGAGATTAGATTATAACAGAGTGGAGAATGAGCATTACGTATTGTTGCTTTCAGACGATGAACACATCGATGTGACCAAAATTGAAAAAAAGGGAACTGCCACATCGGTGAAATCCATGTTTTCACAGTTGTTGTCGACATCGGCATCATTCATGTTACCTGTAAGAGTTATTTGATTGTGTTTTAATATACTTGCATTTCAAGAATTGGCTGTCATTTTTGAAGTTTGATATTCTGAATTTTTTTAGCCTGTATTTCCTTCAACGGAACACCACTTATTACCCCATTGCGAGCGAATTCCACTTGTTGTTTATGAAAATGAACCCAGCTCTATCATTGCATATGCTTTAAGTTCAGCAGACTATGAACTTAGCATGCAAGAGCTAAAACTGACGACGGCTGGTCAGTTAAAGGAGCCCAAATCCTCAAGGTATAGAAAACATACTACAATTTTATTACTGTACTTGAAGTCTGACTGTTGTGAAACTTTTTAGAAAATACTCTTTTTTAAAAATACGAATTTTGCCTTGTTTTGATCACTTAAGATATAAGGATAGGAGACAATTTAAAAACATTTTTACCCGCTTTAACATTAGATAAAGAACGGTTTTTGCATTTGCAGCCCTGTTATGAAACGAAAAATGACAAATCGGGATTCGACCAGTAGTTTTTCCAACATTGACGGAGTAGGTTCAACAGCTGATAATAGCCAAGGTTTGTCCAAATTGAATATATAACCCAAGTTAGCTTTAAAATCTTCAGGTTATTTACCAAAAGCCAGATTTGCATATCTATCCCTATCTCTCACTGCGAGGTATTTCAAAATGAGAGTAATAGGGAGTTTTTAAGGCATGCCTCTTTTCAATGCTATTGGCTTCCTTCCATTCTTTGGGCTCCCTTCTATTTAATTAACCTTATAAAAAAGTGCTGTCTATGTGTTCGTCTGTTGGTCACTTTTGTCTACTCTCATTTCTTTACCCATCGACGCAGGCGCTGCTCGAAAAATGGGTGGCAGCAACGTGCTCTCTTTATTTCGCAACGTGGAGCGAGGGGGCCTATCTTGGCCGAGCCGTCCCTCTTCCCCTTCTGCCTTCGAGACTGTTCATTATACAGTCAATATTGCCGAGAAAGACAACACGGTCGACGAGTTAGGTAGAAATAATGCAACCGTCAATTATTGTTTTTTGCTGCAGTGGAATCTCGATACTTTTAAAACGGTGGTGTATTAAGAAATGAAATTTCAATAGAACCCCTTACACTTTATCCAATAAAGGTATTAAATATAATTACACCTGTAAATAAACAAAAATTGCATATATATAATATATATATGCCTCTGATGGCATATATTCAGACATTATTATGAAAAATAAGGATTAATTTTTAAAATGTGACAATCAATGATATATAAATAATAAATTCTTGTTTAACTGGATTTCTCCC
Organism: Julus scanicus; assembly: GCA_034698625.1. Lineage (NCBI taxonomy): Eukaryota > Metazoa > Arthropoda > Diplopoda > Julida > Julidae > Julus > Julus scanicus. The sequence continues at coordinate 10,629 of JAQGBW010003119.1, forward strand.
TTAACCAGTAAACCTTCATTCCCGATCAGAACAGATAAGAGGGGTTCTGCGATTTCAGACATGTGTTCCAAATATTTCTGCAGTTCAACATGGCAATTTATACTAATCAGTTTTTCTTAAAATCACTGTATAATGTATTATCGAGGTTCTTAATATGGTTCTCACTTTCTCTGCTTGTCTTACTTCTTTTCTGTTGTGTTGTTTCATGTAGCAGGATTTTTTTGCCCATCCCTTGATTGTGAAATTTATTATTGCCTTACAGAAAAAAGGACGTTACCGTTAGGAATTTCTTTAGTGTATGATAGAAGTTTGATTAAACTGGGTTCCTATGTTAAATCTGAGAATATAACTAACATTTTATCTAACAAGTTTTTATTTATAAGCATTGTGAAATTCAACTTAGAAAACTAATATATTCTTTTGTAGGAGGTAAGGAATAGTCATTATTAAGTAAAATGGCAATTTCAGTTTTTGAACTACCCCATAGTTGCTAATTCCTTTCATCTATTGGCTGCAAGAATGTATGCATGGCACCATGTATTGTGATAAATTTAGACAATAGTTTATTCTATTTCGAAATGTCTGGAGGTGGTTTTAGAAAATTAGTTTCCTCACATATAGTGCATTTTATTCGTTGTTAAATGTTCTAAAATGGTGTTGCAGAATCGGACGATCGTGATCCAACGTCAGTTGCGGGCCAAGAAGCAGACAAAGATAAAATGATGCAAAACGGAAAGCCGATCAATCATAATGTGGAAGTGCAGTTCACTGACAGTTCAGCAAAATTCTACTGCCGGGTCTTCTTTGCTGAACAGTTTGCACAGCTAAGGAAGCTCCTACTTCCTGATGGAGAGGACAGTTTTGTTCGTTCACTATCGCGGTGCAACGACTGGCTGGCAAAAGGAGGCAAATCAGGTTGCACATTCTGCAAAACACATGGTATGTCAATGTCAGGATTGGGACTTGCTAAAATTAAGTTCAGAAATTTAGTTTAGGATGATTTTGCAAACTATTACAATTCACTTATTATCTTTCGATAGACGATCGCTTCATACTAAAGCAAATGACCCGTTTTGAAGTGGAATCCTTCCGCATATTTGCTCCCCATTATGTGCAATACATCAAAAAGGCATTTACGGAACAGGTTAGCCGAGCAACTCGTGTTCGCAATTCTCTTGGAAGTATTACTGAAAACTTTTACAACAAGTAATGTCTTCTTACAACAGAAACCGACTGCACTTGCCAAGATAGTTGGAGCCTATAGAATCGTGTATCGCAACATACAATCCAATGTTACTTCTAAGATGGATCTGCTGGTCATGGAAAACCTGTTTTATGGTCACAATATTTCACAAACTTTTGATCTAAAAGGTTCCATACGGAATCGACTGGTAAGCACAACGGGAAAACCAGGTGACGACACCGTACTACTCGATGAAAATCTACTGAAGAGTAAGAAATAATTTCACATCTTGACTATGCATGAAAAGTTTCTACTATGCAAGGGTTTCAAAGCATTAATTGTTTCCTCCGTAGTGACATGTGATCATCCACTTTATGTACGGCCACATTCGAAATCAGTGTTAACACATGCCATTAATAATGACACTCAATTTCTGTCGCAACATCTGGTCATGGATTATTCATTATTAGTAGGCATTGATGATGCCGAGAAAGAACTCGTCGTCGGAATCATAGGTGCGTCCGATTTTAATATAAAGTCACGAACTTGTGATAAATATTTCATTTAGATTATATTTATTAATGAATTACCCTCATGAATGACGTTATCATTTTTATTTGTTATTTTCTCCTAGATTACATTAGGACATTCACGTGGGATAAGAAGCTGGAAACAATTATCAAATCATCTGTGATATTGGGTGGTCAAGGTAAGCTGCCCACTGTGGTTTCACCTGAGATTTATCGCAGCCGGTTCTGCGAAGCCATGGATGGCTATTTCTTACAAGTTCCGGATCATTGGAGCAATTTGGGGAGAGGAATTGACTTCTGACCAGTAATTTGGTTGGATAGCTGACTTTATCGAATTGAATGATTATCCATTCAGCCTTAAAGGATCTACAGTGTATAATAGCTGCCAGTTTTGCATTCCTGATATATCAGACTTTGACAAACTGAAAAAGGGTTAGATGTCATTCAGAATAAATGTAATACACGATTTTACTTTATGAAGTTTGTGTTTTGTAGATTAGGTTGTACTACTGGACGATGCATACTTGAACTATCTTTGAAAGCATATTTTTAATCTTAATGATGACCATACATACATTCCTGATATATCCCAATCCCTAAAACGACCGATAATTACTAAGCGTTCAAAGTAAATAAAATAACACTATACATTTAAAATATATTTTCGATTCACTAACGGGGAAAAAGATGAAAAGTTCAAAACTACATTTATTAACAGCATTCTCGACTCGGTATTGATCTTAGTTGAAAATGACTATTCGATATTTATTTATTTTTTGTAAATGTGCTTCTAAATTTTTAACAAAGCAAATTTGTATGACGAATAATTCGGAAATACTTATTTTGTAAAAACAATTACCATAGAAAGTTAGGTATAGTAAAGAAAAAAATAGGTATTACTTTGCTGGTCTGAAATGGGTGGAGCAAAACTGGTCGACTGACGTGCATCCGGCCATGATACTAAATTCCACAATATAGAACTAAAATCATGCATCTTGAATATTACTAAACATTTTTTTTTACATTTTCAAAAAAATATTTCTTCAAATATTTATGGAAGGTTGTAGAAAAGAGGGGTAGGGTAGCCACGAAGGGTCAACAGATCTGTTAGCAGTTAGCCAAATTACCCAAGCCATAATGATTTTAAGGAAAATTACGTCAAGTTTTTAAATTGTCTTCCAAGTATTATCATTTGGTACAAATTTAACGGTCGATTAATAGCAAGGGTTTAAATTTGAAAATCAAATGTTATCCGATTTGACAGCCACTATGACGGTAACTTTCGTTCAGTTATTGCTATTTTTTTTAAAGGTTACACATTACATTGATGCATTATATTTTGAAGTATTAAAGAATGTAAAAGATTTTTTAAAAATTTTTAAGTATAATAATTGTCCATAAGGCATAACTGAGTTTCTGATTCACATATCTGGATTCTTTGGAGAATTCAATTTAGAACTGACGACGATCATTTCTGACGAGAACTAATCTTGATTGTAAATGTACTGTATCATACTGTAAATTTAAAATAAAGTTTAAAAATTACATATTTTAAAATATCACTCGTAGCCTTATATTATAACCATATGCTAGTGTAATGACGCGTTTAAATTACTTCATCAAGTTGTGTTTTAATACAGTCGATGATTTATCAGCTTCCAATCAATTTGAATCAAATAATCGCTAAGGGGCCATTCAGGATGGGCCTTGGCATGTTTCTACAAATTTTCTGGACACCCTACGTTTCAAAAATATTAAGGACGCCCATGAGAGGGTGGGGGGGATAAGGGGGGTAGGGGAGGGTCTGGGTAAAAATGGACACCAGATGGACAGGGAGTGGGGGATGGCAATTTTTAAATGGCGGCGAAACTGCAGCCACAATTTCTGGAAAACACCTTTCAAATATAGGGCCCCAAATTGAGCCAATAGGATCCTATGTGAGTTACGCAGACTAGTTTACGTCACACTAGTTCAATTTGAATGCGACGCGCACTCGATCGCTCATTGGCTGAATTTGTAGCCCTGCATTTGGAGGGCGTAAACCATGCACATTTATTTTCATTTGATATTTGGCGGCGAATATTAAAAACTTTGGAATTCACAATTTGAATCAAAACTCGTTTTGAAGCAACTAGTGTATGGTAATCAATTTACATTATGACGTCATCCTATTAGTGTCTCAATATGGCTGATTTGATCGTGGCAGATAAGTTGTTGCTTCACAAATTATAATAACGGTCGTGCACATGTAAAATACGTGTAAGTCGCGTGTGAAACGGTGTATTATTACGAATCTGAATATGGTTTCCATCCAAGATGCATCAAGTCGCGTTGTGTTCGCGTTAATAAGTTGAAGACCCAATTTGTCGCCATCAAATTTGGAAAGTAACGAAGTCGGACATTCATGTAAGTACATCAGCTAATGCTGCACAAAATCGTATTAATAATGTTTTCAACAGCTTGCTTGTTATGAAATAAGTTGATATTTCTCAGACTTCCATTTTTTTTTTTTCGAAGGATTAGTTTGGGTGTTATGTATTAAAGTAAAAAATGTTCGGGGGTCTCGCCGAGTTCTTGAAACAACTAGCGCATAAGTTCGACTTTTGGTTAAATTGGTTAATGAGATTATGGATACAATTCTAGTTCTTAATGAATTTCGAAACAAGTACACGACCATGAGAAAATCCTTTCACAGTATTTAAAATATTATAATTACAAATTCATATTGCACACACATATACTGTAGATCGTCTGCTACAGTCATTGAACGAGTATACAATAACAAAAGCCAAAGGATGTTTACCACATGTTTTATTGAATTGATGTTAAATTGGATAGTATATAGTACAATAAATAAATCATCGAGTAAATAAATACTGCTCCTGTCCCAAGAACAGAAAGCAGTATAAATTCAAATTTACTTAAAACTGTTTCATGGGATAATGAAGTTTGTCGATCAAGTACTTGCAGGAAGGATTGTTCTGGACCATTTCTATAGTTGTCTGATTGAGGTCGTGTTCCCAATGATCCGGAACGAACTTACTGTCTCGAACAGTGGAATAATAGTTTCGATCAGTTTGGTTGCCCATTTTGGCGTGGTTTTGAATGTAGTTCATAGTCTCTTGCGGGAGCGTTTGTATTCCATAAAGATAGGCGAAAAGGTCCTTCATCACTGCCTTTGGATTGGCCACCACATCTTCATACTTGACTAACCTGTACTGGGATGGTGGTACGGATTCGGCCAGTCGAAGATCCTGTTCCATGGCGCTGCAAATGGCTTGAAGATTTCTCTCTCTAGGGTTCCAAAACCCAGATTTGTCCATCATCGAGTTATACCGGGCCCTTGGGTCGCGCATCAAGTGCACTATTTTTAGATTGGGGACTTTGCCGCCTGCGATGATCTGGAGGGCATCTGATATCCGCAGCCTGATGGTCTTCACCACCCGGTTGTTGCTGGCCTTGCAGAGTTCAGTCACATTTTGGCTGCTGTATGTGGATTTTAGAAACTTTCCCTCGATTGTACCGAATTTTCGGATCATCCCCATGATGGCATCTTCACGGATCTGGTCCAACATGGACGTGTCGCAGGTCAGAAGTTTGGTGAGGACGTCGTTGTATGCTTCTGTAGTTGCATTTCGCAACGTTAATGCTGGGTAGTATAAGGGCTCAAAAATGTAAGAAGCTGAGGGGTGGGAGGAGAGCAGTTCCCCCGCAAAAGACGACCCTGAACGGGAATACGTTAAAAGGATGACGCTGATGGGCTCTGGAAGGAATAAACAGTAGGATAAACAAAGTAGACTAAACATATGGATATATATATATATATATATATCAGTAGCTATAAATCTATAATCAAATCGTAAATGGCTTTTGCAGTACCTGTGACACTTGTAGGTTTGTTCTCAGGTTGTTTCCCTGCTGAATGAAAAGCAAACTATGACTTGTATATATAATATGTAATTCAAATACGATCAAGCAAAACGTAAAGGGTCTTATGACCATACTTTACAGTTTTAAACTGAAATGTATACGAAAAGGGATGAATTTCCCTAAGGATAATCGTGCCCAATGTCAGTCGATTCAAGCATTTAAAAAACGTATCAATTTTAAAAACGATTTAAATAATAACATATATCATGATATGTCAATGTATCTATGGTAGTTGAAATAACATGTTCACATTACCTGTGGATTCCGATTGGACATACATTAACCCGATTAAAATTGCAATTAAAATGCTGGTAATGGTCCCAGTAGACTCCATTTAAAATTGCAATTGATATGTATACGTCAGGTTTTATCGAAAAAGAAAATACATTTAACTATCAGGGCTTATTATATACGGCTGCATCAATATGCTTTTGTGCCCTCAAGATCATGGCCAATAAAATATGACGCAAGTATCCTACCATATGCATCGGATGAATTTTTTTAACCTTTTCATTATCCGACCGTTGAGTGGTTTATCTTTATTATAAACACGTAAGCACCTGCAAACGTTTGAAAAACAGTTTTGTTATTGTATGAAAGCTACACCTGTTAACAATAAAAGAAACTATAAACTTGCATTTCATATCATAAAATGGTGTTAAACACGTCCGCTATAACAGATTTTAGAATACAAAATGTGTAATTAGTACGTTGCTCTAATTTGTTTAATATATGCATTATAGGCATTTTAAAATCAGATACTATCAATGCACATTTATTTTCCATATGCTTACAGTATTGTATACATACTGTACTATAGATTGTATGCTCGTGCAACTTGCTAATGATGAGTCATAATAGACGTATGCATATATAATCTCTTCAAAATAAGTGCAGTTTTTGCCAAACTTTCTGCTGAAAGTAGTATACAGCACCTATACGGCGTAAAGTTCCAAATTCTGCCACCAGGTGGCGCTAGTGTCGCTGGTGGCGAA
>JAQGBW010003120.1:0-17265 GCA_034698625.1 Julus scanicus
AAATTTGTGATTCCGTGAGCGAGCACACTACGCTAGCTCTAAGTGCGCCACTTGAGTCAAGTGTGAACCAGGCTTTAATCACCAATGCAATCTAAAACCAGCTAATGACTTGTGCCACACTCCGGTTAGCGTTAATTGAAAATTATCGTATGGCGCACATAACAACTTTATCTAGCACCAGGTGGCGTTGCCATCAAGGCCGTCGTCGTACTTCAAATTGGCAGTGTGTCATCGATATCGGGCGCGTTGCCTCGCAATTTATTGGTATTTTATTCGGTAAATGTTGCCGTTTCGTCACTGTTGGTAACCGAGATGATTTATTTAAAAACGTAACAAACCCATTGACAATATTGAACCAAACAACGCTTTATTAGCCGCGTGTTCTTACGCTCTACAATCCTTGATCCACTTTTGGACCCGGTAAGCGCAAATTTCTCATGATAACTGCGTATTAGTATCAACGTATCAATTGATTTATCCAGAATTTAATATAAGTCATGTTTAATTCATTGTCGATATATTTTTATTGAAAATTCTTTGATAAATTAAGATTTAAACTCGATGTAGTTAAAAATATGGTGTATTGGCGACGATATTGACACCAGGTGGCACTGGCAACACGATCCTTTATCTATTGTACAAAATGTACAAAAAATTGATAATTTATAAACTTTATTAAGTTCTTGTTATTATCAGATTGATTCGTTGTTACGAGTCTAACTTTGAGGTAAAATTTCAAAGTTCATATTCTTCCTATTTTACTATAACATGAGGTGATTTACATTCTTGCACAATGTTATGTAATTGTGTCCATTCTTCAATTGGTTGAAAATTTAGACAGTGAGACTTGTAGATTATCAACCCAAATTGTATGCTAGTGAGCATTTCATTTTAGTAACTGAATTCAACTCTTCCAGGACATCAGAGTCCATCCAGATCTTTCAAGACCTTTTCTAGGTCCCTTCAAGATTCTTTCTAGGCCCTTGCAAGACCCATTTTCCTAATAACTTAAAACCTTAGCTATCTGGTTTCCCTTTTTTTGGTTTAACGTGCCAATTTCAATATTGTATGCAATTTGTTGTCATTTGTTTCACGTTTTTGTGTTAAACCTTGCTTACCGCAGTCATGGCACAAGGTGGAACCCGCTGCAAGCGGTTGACGGAGAACACTCCTCGGCGGAAGCAGCCTGGAAATGCAGCTGTCCAACGTGAGACGCAGGACCAAGATGATGAACTTCTGGCCCTTGCGAGCATCTACGACTCAGATTTATTTCATGTCGAACCGGGAAAATACTCCGGGCACTTTTTCGCACATATGGAATTGCCCAAGCCTTTTTATATTGTGGGATTGGAAGAGATGTCTTCATCAAAAAAAGGTAAACCTTCTACAAGTTTTTCAGCAGGTAAACATCATAGTGACAGTTTACTGCAATAACTTGTCGATGTTGCCGCTTCTTACAGGTGAAGACAAGCTGGAGTGTTTAGTGGAATATCTGCCACCGATTACGCTTAAGTTCCGGTTGCCACCGGATTACCCCTCGACGAGCAAACCTCATTTTCAGCTTTCTTGCAAATGGCTCAGCAAACGACAGGTACGAAATAGAAATACTTGTTGATTCGAATACAATTTGGCAAACATTGGCACAGTAAAGAAATTGTGATAAATGCTAACTACGGTAGAACCCCACTACTATGAACTATTTGGGACTGGTTTTGGACACCAACGAAAGCTGAACCCAAGGTTGTTGATGATGAAATTTGTGTAATGATCATTACAGAAATGGTTCTTTTGTCTTTTCAGTTGGCGGATCTGTGTCGTCATCTCGATTCGATGTGGTCCGAAACAAAAGGAGAAGTGATCTTATTTAGTTGGACCGGATTTTTAACAGACTGCCTCGCACATTTAGGCATTGACAACAGGCTAGATCTGTCTTGGACTGCTAGTCTTCCTCCTTGGAGAGGGAAAGAAAACAAGGCCACTAACGTGGAGAATGGCCAACCGAAGTGCTGTGATCAGAAACAAGAAAGCAACGAGGAATGCTCTGGCGGCACAGACCGAAGAGAAGAAATTTCACCATTGAAAACGCCCAAAAGCATTCATTTCAAAATCAGGGAACCTGGAGACCCCAGAGCTGTACCAGACACTGGAAATCCGGCTCATCTTCTGGCAGCTTTAGTTGAATACAACCAAAACCAAATCGAGAAGAAGTTTCTGACGTCGGTGTTTCCGTGCAAGGTTTGCTTCGATCAGAAGATCGGAGCGGATTGTCTGAGGCTCAAGCCGTGCGATCACATCTACTGCAAAAGTTGTATGAAGGAATACTTCGAAGTTCAAATCAAGGAGGGGAACGTTAACCGCCTTACCTGCCCGGAGGACAAGTGTACCTCTCAGGCAATACCTTCTCAGGTAATCGAGGGCATATTTGGGAGGATTGTTTATGCTTATATTTTCAGTAACACGACATTGGTCCAACCCACATGCACCGGCATGGAACCATGTCCCAACAACTTTTGGTTACTTTTGGCTTCTCCTCCCAACAGGTTCGAGAGCTCGTGGGTAATGAACTGTTCGCAAAGTATGACAACCTCTTGCTGGCCACAACCCTAGATTCTATGAGCGACGTTGCTTATTGTCCTCGGCAGTCGTGTCAGTGTGCCATCCTCATGGAAACAGGCAGCACGATAGGCTCTTGTCCAGCTTGTTTTTACGTGTTCTGCATTTACTGTCGGATGGCGTATCACGGTGTCGAACCTTGCCGTCTGAAATCCGGTAAGTCATCTTTAAAAGCAGTTGTCTTTCAACAACAATTTATTATCAGTTTGTAAAATTTTCCGATTTTTTGTAGTGGAGTGTCGCCGTTTGTACGAGTCGTACATAAACGGCACGACAGAGCAAAAAGCCTCGCTGGAAGCCAGGTATGGCAAGGTCCAGATTCGTCATCTGGTGGAATCTACTCTGTCCGAAGGATGGATGGAGGAAAACAGCAAGGAGTGTCCTCACTGCAAGGCCCATATAGAGGTAAGGGCTTTTATTCAGTTCAAGATTGTACCCTACGGTCAGAAATCAAATGCCATATGGTAGAAATGCCGTGCCCATTTTCAGAAGATTGCTCCTACGCCAGTAGCAACTTTTGTAGACATGAATATACGCGAAGTGACACTTGATTTCCGAGGACTTTTAAAAGGTCCCAGCTTTTCCAGGTCCCTTAAAGAAAAACCAGCTATCATAAAGAGCCTATACAGGTCCCTTCAAGAGTCCTTTCAGGAGAATCGAGGTACCGTCAAGGGTTTTTCCACTTTGACGTATTTAATGAATGGACCAGCTCCCTTCAAGAAACTCTCTCCAGGTCACTTCAAAGTACTTTGTCACTTTCTTAAAGAGCTCAGTGTCCCTTCAAGAATCTCCGGGACTTTTTAGATGACGCTCCAGGTTCCTTCCAGGACATTTTCACCTTAAAAGAGTCTTCTAGTCCCTTTAAAAGCATAAATCCAGCTTTTTTAAAAGTATCTCTCCCCCGTCTGTTCAAGAAATTATCCAGAACCCTTTAAAACCTTTTCACCTAAAAGTCTCCTGATCTCTTCAAGAGCGTCTCCAGCATTTTTAAAAAAACCTCTCCGAATTTGTACAAGAAATTATCCAAGTTACTTCAAGGACGTTTTCACCTTAAATAATCTCCTAGTCTCTTTAAGATTCTCTGCATCTTCCTTAAATGACCTCTCTACGCCAGTACAAGAAATTATCCAGGTTTCTTTAAGGACCTTTTCACCTTAAAGAGTCTCTTAGTCTCTTCAAGATGGTCCCCATCTTTCTTAAAGAACCTCTCCACGCCCGTACAAGAAATTATCCAGGTTTCTTCGAAGACGGTTTCACCAGGATGTACTAGTCTCTTCAAGAGCATATCCAGCTTTCTTAAAGATTCTCTCCACATCTGTTCAAGAAATTATCCATGTCCCTTCAAGACCCTCTCCAAATTATATCCAATCAGCGTTTTATTCTCAGTATTTTTATTTTAATCCAGAGCTGAAAACCCCAAATCGTACCAAACAAAACTCTGTGATAAAATGTTTTAAAATAGTTTGTTGCGTAAAGCTCTTATGCTAACGTACCGTTTTCTTTAACGACAGAAAATAGACGGCTGTAACAAAATGACGTGCTGGAAGTGCAACAAATATTTCTGCTGGCGCTGCATGGCCAAATTGGGCAGTGACGAGCCTTATAAACATTTCCGTATGCCTGGATTGGGTTGTTATGGATTTCTGTTCACAGAAAACTTTCCGCTAGAGGAGGATGAGGAGGAAGTGGAGGAAAACGAGGAAATCGAATTCGAAGAAATTGCGTGGGCGGTCGGAGGGAACGGAGAAATTGGACTGTAATCTTTTAAATACATTGAACACGATATCAGACATAACATTATATATGTTTAATTTAATATATTACTAGCATTTTAATTTACGGTGTGGGAATTTAATTCAACGTGCAGCTCTTTGGATTTGTGTGAAAGTATTTTTGTTTGGACAGTTGGACTACCATGTTCTATAGCCTCTGCAGGTCTCTTCAAAATTATCTCCAGGTCCCTTCTAGAGCAGGGTAGTCCAACTTTTCGTACCTAAAGGGCCGCAAGAGTGTTTCGACACGAACCAGTGGGCCACACGCTCTAATTGCGGTATTTAATGATTACAGTACTTATGTTTGCAGTATGTTATTATTTTTTACTCGTGAGCGTAACATTTTATGGAAATAATTAAATATATTATGTTAACAAATTATCCAAATTAAACTTTTAAAACTATTATTTTTACTTGAATGTTGCCAAGGACCGCCAAAAACTCTTTGGGGGCCATACGTTGAACCACCCTGTTCTAGAAGCTCTCCGCAACTTTTCAGGATCTTTTGGAAAGTCCTATGTCCTTTCAAGAGATTCAAATTCTTTTCCATTTACACTCCAGATCCCTTTAAGATAATGATACTCTTTTTCCAGACCTACAAGAGACTTTCCATGTCCCTTGAAAAAACTTTTCCAGGTCTTTTGAAGAGACCCAGGATCTCTTACAAATACTCTTCAGGTCATTCAATATACTTATTGTTCTTTAGGACCTCCTGGGACTCCCCAGGTAGCTCCAAGATTCTCTACACCTTTCTTCTAGATCCTCTCCAGTTCTTTTCAAGAGTATCTCCAGTTTTCTTCAAGAGCCTCTCTGATGGACTCTTTCAATCTCAGTGGTTTTGATTTTTATCCAATGTCTTATATCTCAAAACATAACTCGGCGATGAATTTCAGCGATGGTCACTTAAATTTGGCATTCAAACGGAACGTTTTTTTCTTTCAATTACAGAAAATAGACGGCTGTAACAAAATGACGTGCTGGAAGTGTGACAAATACTTCTGCTGGCGCTGTATGTCCAAATTGGATACGAAGGAGCCTTACAAGCACTTCGATGAGCCTGGAACGGGTTGTTATGCACTGTTGTTCGCAGGAAATTTCCCTCAGGAACAGGAACAGGAAGAAGAAGAGGAGTTTACGTGGGAGAATGGAGAGAACGGTGAATTCGGACAGTTTTTATGATTTCCTAGTTTTCCACCGAAGAGGCAAATAAAGTACGGCTTTTAAGTTCTCGTTATTATTTAAAAATCTTAACTTATTTTTTGGTTTCCTCATTAAATTATCCGGTGCGGGACGTGGTTACCGCCAGCCTTAAAATAAATGGCAAGTAATAAAAAAGATGTGAAAAATATTCGTTTAATAGTTGTTCATTGTAATAAACACTATCAGTGTTTGTTTGTTTGTTGAATTTTAATGTTGGCCTATTTCTGCAACGAGAGCTGAATACCAACGCCAGGGGATGAGTCTTCAACACCTACCTGGAAATTTTGCCTGCGAGGGAGAGGCAAGCGCTTAACCCACTCGACCATCGGGAATTCCCACCGACTTCAACCGGGGAGTGAACCCCTGCACCTTAGGCTCGAGAGGCAAGCACGTAACCCCCTCGACCACCAGCGTCGGCAAAGCTCAGTGTGTTAGATGACATGTAAAGTGGTACTAAAGACAGATATTTTATTTTTAGAGTCGTTTGAACAGGTTAAGACATGCCTGAACATGTTGCTCAATTAGAAAAATTAATGGGCTAATTGATGCAAATGTTTGTGATGGATTATGACTTTGAAATTTGTTTCACTTTTTGTTTTTCATGACAATCGCCTTCGTCCACCCTGATACCTCTCATCGAATGAAGTCATTCATGGACATCCTTAAATTTGCTGAAATTCTTCTTGACATACAGGTAAGCGCAGTAAAAGTAAGATTAGAAGTAAGATTTTTTTTTGTAAAAGCAGGTTTTTTTTGCTTTGGAAATGCAATTTTTGTGCATTAAAATTATGCTTTTTTAGGTAAATGTACGATTTTCATTGCTCTGGAAATGCCACTTTTTGTGCATTGAAATTGGGCATTTTTTAGGTAAAGTACGATTTTTTTGTTGCTGTAAAAGCAGGATTTTTTTGCAGTAAAATTAAGTTTTGTTTTGCATTAAAAAGTTAATTTTTTTGCTCTGGAAATGCAACTTTAGTGCATTAGGTAAACGTATGATTTTTTTAGCATTTAAAAATGCGCTTTTTAAAAATAAAATATGCTTTTTCTTAGGTAAAAATATGGGCGTTTTTGCATTGAAAGTGTGATTTTTTTTGTGCGAATCAATGTTGAATTTAATCATGCTGGTCAACAAATAACTTTTACTAAACCAATTCGAGCTTTCGAAGCCAAATTCGAAAACACCCCAAAAATCGACGTTTTTCAGCTTTTCGCTACGTTTACAAAATCCTGTTTTTTATTCCAGATATTTAGAGAGTGTTCTTGTATCATCACTGGCCAAAGATTCTGTATAGTGAGCTGCTGACTCTCAACTATCATTAAAATCTCGAAGTCTGGCCCGGATCAAGAATTTCGTTATCGTTGAAATTTTCTTATCATATCGTGAATTTTTATTTTGTATCATCATTGTTCAATAAAATTTAAAACGACTATTGTATTGTCTGTTATGAAAAATTGAAAAAATATTCTATCTCCAAATTTATAGGCTTACTAAAAATGCCGATTGGTATGATTAAAGAGATAGCCTAAAAAACTATCCTCGTCCCCACCCCCCTCTCCTACCATTCCCCCTTCCTCGCACTTTTTCCGATTTCTCGGTTAAGTACAAGTCACGTAGAACTGGAGGAAATAGTTAAGAGAGGAGAGTGAAAGAGAAGTGGCACCAGCGAGATCGAACCCTCAATCACTCATGAATAGCACACGAGCTGCAGACCTTACGGACTGCGCCATCAGTTCATAACTAAATTGACTCGGAAATCGGGCTATTTATGCTTTGAATAAGATTCTCCAACTTTGAAAATTTATAAAAAAAAAAAAAAAGTAAGTCCAACCTCTGACTTGAACTCCGGTCAACGCCGACTAAAATTAGACTACGTGACATTCATCATAACCACTCGGCCACCGAAACCACATGGCATAAGTTTTTTTAAATTCTACTTATTCTTAATGTTCAGAACATAACATCATTATTAGTAGACCGTAATAGATGGAGTAGTAGGAGAGGGGGGTTGGGGAGCCCAAAAGTTTACATGCTTGGGCCCGGCCCCGTAGTAGATGTTATTACGATCACACAAATCCAAAATAATGTACCCGAAGGGCCCCAAAATAGTACACGAAGATCCCAAAAGCGTACATGTTTGGGCCCGTAATTGACGTTATTACGATGAAATTACAAAACCAAACACTATAAAACAAGGTGTTCTCATACTTTTTTTGTAGCAAGCACTATAAATATAATTTTGCCTTCTGTATAACTACTTGAATTTATGACATTGTTTTAGTGATACAGCAGATCATGTATGCAGCGCCACCAACCCCAGATTTTCACCCACCCACAACCAGGGACACATATTTTCACGCCATTTGGATAGGTCTGCATGGTTAGGATTTTGGCTAACGTCTATTAGTACGAGCGCCGTCATCCACCAGGAGGCGTTGTGTTCTTTGGACCTCGAATGCTGTGTAACATTGGATGAGGTCTTCACATTCGGCTAATTTCCAAGTGTTTCTCCTAAATTAATGCTGATTTTATCGGGATTTCGATTGACGGGTTAAATATTTAAAGCATCAGAGATATATTTATAAAAGGTAAGTGAAATTCCTGCCGTTTTTTCAGCAAATTAACGAACATTAGCGATGTTGGAATCAAGTGCTAATATTCGATATTAATCTATACATCCTGTATAAAATTGAAAATTTAATGCCGATTTCGACCTTTTCTTTCATCCCTTTCGAGTATTTTGATGACTTATGAAAGTGTCCGATAAACACTTGAAAAGATGATGGATTAATGGGCATTTCAGCGGTGTCATGCACAGCTGGAACTAGGCCATGTTTACATTACTGGTGTTAGGGGACTTTGGCACACTAGAGGGCGGTACACTTACTTCAATTTTAATTCAAAATTGCATTATATTTTAATATAAATCTGTAAAAACTAGGCCTGTACTTAGAACAGCTGTGCTCACAAAAGCAGCTGTAGCCTAGCTGAAGGTGCATGTACAGGGACTCCATATGGGAAACCCTCTACAACTACATTCAATGTAGTTTGGGTCACGCCTTAACCTAGCTTGACCTTTGACCCCTCTCTCTACCTCCCTTTAACCCTCTCATTCATATATTCAAAACCCATCACCCCATCTAGGCCAAAAACGAGGGCGTTGCCAATTTGTAACATAATTACGGCAATGATCTAGTTTTCTGTAAAACATAATCTTGACCATGCCTTAGCTTAACATAACCTTTGACCTCTCTATGAGCATCCCAGTTACGTAGCCCATTGTTTAATCAAGGCCCTAAGAGGCTAAGACTAAGTTAAGGACCTTTAAACTGTTGCACATTATAGTTACGCCCTCTTTGGCACTTAATGTTGCATGGTCAGGCCTTAACCTAACCTTTGACCCCTCTCTGGATTTTCATGTAATTCCCCACTGACCCTTCTTTAACATTATTATCTACCTATTCATAACGGAGTGGCCGGAGTGTATAATTAGTTAAGACTGTTGTTATTTATCACATGGTAATGCTCACTTCGCATTCTGAAACATCACAATATTGGTCGCGCCTTAGCCTAACTTAACCTAACCTTTGACCCTTCTCTGGACCTACCTTTAATTCTCCCACTGACCAGTCTCATCATCCCAAAAATTAGACAACATTTTTTTCACTATATTGACTGTCTACATTCAAAAACCTGTCCAGAAATTTTAAATCCTGTTTATCCTGTTTATGGGTTATTACAGCTTACATAAAAACAAGAAATATATGTGACATTAATTTATTAAATTTATATTTCATAATAAGAATATTCTAATTAATAGTTTTACATCGCCATGAGGCTTTCGTGGCAGTTTTTTGTAGCGAAAAGATCAATAAAATCGTTCAAGACCTCCTATAAATGGAGGTCAGTTTATTAGTGCTGATTATACTGCCTAGAAAATACTTTCGTGTGATTTTGCACTATGCTTAAGACTCAAAAAACCGAATTTCAGCTACAGAATTGATTAGATTACTACCAATTTTGAATTCTTGTCATGCATATTAATTCATATTAATTTTTAAATTTACAGAAAATGAGTGACTCTACAAGCGCAGCAGGTGACAATAGACCGGCTACGAGAGGAATGTCGAATTTAATGGTAAATCCAGGATTTAACGAAAGTAAATCAGTAATGGTCTCAAACAACTCGTGGTTTTAACATTTATTTTTTTGGTCGTTTTAGACACATATGTCTATTCACAAAATAGACGTCGCACTTTGGATTACCAGGATAGTTACCATGGTTTTCACAACCCTCTACATCGTCCCTATATTCGGGTAATTTTGTCAAACATTGATTTGTTACGAATAGTTTTTTATAACAGCTTTTAATTATGTCAATTTTCCATTTCAGAAATCCTTCTGTGAGCTATCAAAGGGCACTAATGAGTAACGCGGCTACATGTGCCTTGCGGTTACATCAGCGTTTGCCACGGGTCCAACTGAGCCGAGAATTCCTGGGTTTACTCCTCCTCGAAGACAGTTGCCACTACATGTTTTTCTCGCTCATATTCCTGTATTCATACCCAATCACGCGTATCCTTTTTTTACGATGAGTTCATTAACCATATTTTGATTTTAATGTGATATTTGAATCCGCGTGGCAAATATGTTTTCCTTAATTTTTTTTGTCTTAGTCGCTTTACTCCCGATTTTCCTCTTTGCGGTCTTGCACGCAGCTAGCTACACTCTCACCTTGTTAGACGTAAGTAATCACGAGTCGTTTGATTTTACGCATAAAGTGCAAGATTCGAAGTTTTCTAAAGTGATTACATCCAAGCCGTAAGTTTAAGTTAAATATATTTTGCGAGACCTGAACGCTAAGATGAATTTATAACAAAAATCTTGTGGTTTGTTTAAAAAAGGTTGTCACGATTTTTCGAAAAAACTATACGACTTTATAAAAAGTTATTTTGCTTAAAAAGTGTGCGAAATCCACAGACGATGTCTTATTTTGGTGTGCAATTATTTGTTTTTAAACAAAAAGTTGTTGATCACTTATCGCCTTTACTTTTTTTTTTGTCCAGCAACTGGGCCAAAATTCTTGGTGGGGAGCTCGCATCTTGATTTCCCTGGTGGAATTTCAACAGAGGAACATTCTGCGTTTGATCGCATTTACTGAAATATTTCTCATGCCCTTGGCCATCATCATGATTTTCATGTAGGTGTTATCATGTAAGAGTTTTCAACATCTACTTTCCGTACATGTTTTAAACATTATTTTTCGTTTACGATATGTAGGGGACGCTCTAGTCTTTTAGTACCATTTATGTATTACCGGTTTTTGTCGTTGCGCTACTCATCGAGGAGAAATCCTTTCACTAGGCAAGTATCTTTGTTTTTAAGTCAAACATTTACTTTATTTTGTGTGTGGATAATTTTCGACAAGCCGGTGAGAGAGGGTTATTTCAAATTTAAGAGACGAGCCTTTAAATCCTTGAAATATACTTCTAATTTTTTTCCAGGAAATTTATTAAACACGTTTTTAAACAATGTTTCTTATCATATTTTTTTTCTTTGCAGGCAAGTGTTCCACGAGTTGCGATTGGTCGCCGAAATGCAAATCAACCGTCCTTCCTTCCCGGCCGGAATCCGCAACTTCGTCCACAAGATCATCGCCTTCATCATGCGTTTGGCACCACCGTCACCGCAGTAATCGCAAACGGCTTCTAAAAGCAGCTTCTCAAGCCAACTCCTCAGAGTGAAAAAACAAAAGGGAAAAACGTACAAAAATATAGGAAATACAAAGCAAGTATTCTTTAACACCGACCACAATCGTCTTTAGTAGGTATCTATCACGTCTTAAACGAACAGTTCACAGGGCGGATGTTGTGCCGCCTAACATAATTGCCATTCGTCGCACTTCTTTTTTCGTCGCATTTGCTCTCGAACAAAACTAAAAACTGCACTCGCCGCCGTTCGTTAACTTTTTCCACTTTATAGCTCGAGGCTATTCGCCAAACGAGCAGATTCCGCCAGATGAACCTTGTCTGGCCCTCGTCTCATTTGACCGGGTCTTATGAGATGAGAAACGGGCGGCAAATAGCACTTTGCATCGCATTTTTCCATCATTAATCACTTTTCAAGTGCCGGAATCGAACGTCCGCACTTTTATACCTTTAAAAGGAAGATTACGTTAGCGTCCGCAGTGCTAACATTTTTGTTGACCGTGATTTTGTGTCTGGTAAATGATTGAAACTTTATAATTTGGTTTCAAACCATTAAAAACAATAATTCTTTTAGTTTTGTTTGTTTGTTGGTTAACAACTAACTTTTATTTTGAAATTTATAAGTACCGAAGATCAAAATTTAAATTAAAAACTTTAGATTCTTGCTAAAAAAAAATACTTTTTTAAAATATTAAAGTTCAAAAATAGCATTTAATACAAAAACTGTCGAGTGGGTTACGTGCTTGCCTCTCGATCCTAAGATGCTGGGTTCGCTCCCAGGTCGAGGTGTGTTGGAATTTTTACGGATGAGAGAAATTTTCTAAGTGGCGGCTTTTTCGGATGCGAGGTCCGGTGTTCATTGTTGCACGTTAAAGACCCCTCGAGAGGGGGTGTAAGACCCCCCTCGTAGGCAAAATTCCCAGGTAGATGTTGAAGGCTCATCCCCTGGTGTTGGTGTTTACCCCTCGTGTTGCAGAAATAGGCCAAAGTTAAAAATCAATAAATAAACAAACAAACAAACAATGCAAAAACTTTCGATCCTCCTAGTGAAAAAAACAATAGAAACCAATAGAGATTTCTATTGTTATTTGGACACTTTATTGGTTTTAATTGTTTTCTATGGTTCCTGTATTAACGTCTATTGACTTCTATGGTTTGGCTGTATTGAAAACAATAGAAAACAATTGAAACCAATAGAAAACAACGCTCCAAATAACAATAGAAAACAATAGAAATCTCTATTGTTTTTTTTTACCAGGGCCGTGTCATATTTTATGATATTCGGTCATCTTATAAAATACGAACTTGTCGAAGGGGGCTTTAAAAACAAATTTTGCAAGTTTCGATCATTTTTATAGAAACAAAATGTTTAGCATTGCGTAAGATTAACGCTAATCTTCCGTTAAACTTTAAATGCCACAATTTAATGAATCACTGACCCAAACTGTTTTGCGCTATTGACATAACGTTGTTAATCGGTCACATTTTTTATATTCGTTCACTTTTACTACAGAGATACATTTCGGGGCCGATACGTGGCGAGAGCGAGATTTTGTCCTTCGAACGAGAGCTCCATCTGGTGGAGAGGAAGTCGAAACGACTCGATATGTTTCGCTTAATCGCAACATCTTAATTCAGCCGCTGATTAAAGAAACATAAAACGTGGTTTCGTCTTCCACCACCAGTGGAGCTACATTCACCGCGGGAAAAATCCACCTGGTGACAAAATTATGCAAAGCTGTCTGTACGGACATGTCAAATTTTAACCGCCAGGTGGAGTACCGCGAATGAACCCCTCGAAAATGTGGAATTGCTACGGTGACACGCGGTTGTAACACGATGAATATGTGTGGTGTTTAGTCACCAATAAACGTTTACTTCTTCATGGGATTGTGGATTTTTGTTGAGGAATTGTGGGAGATTTGTATGGGTTTTTATGTGGCAGCGCCATCTAGCGACAAACCCATGAAACGGGAAAGGGACATAAGGACCTTTGGTGGCGTATAAGCGATCGATTAATTTATCATGTTGTATAAAAATTACAAAATGTGACATTTGATGATCGTGTTTTCATAAAGTCATTAATGACAAAAAAAATGGCATCCAAGGATTTCTAAATAATGTCATATTTAGTCATTTTTAAAAGAGGTCATCAAAGAATGTCCACTATGTTTAAGGACATTAGTGTGAATTTACGGTCAACGGGTCATGACCAAAATTAAAACTCCAATCAGTGACCATCTTCAGAGAAATCAGCCAAAAATGACCAAAAATGGTCATTGAAATTACTAATGACCAATATGAAGTCTTGAATCACATTGTTCGATGATGTTGATTCTAACAAGTCATTCTGTCAAAAGTGACCATAAGATGTCCTTGTTTTATAAACGCTACTGGTCATCAAAAACACGACCATGTACGTCATTTGTGTCATTAGGTCATTAAAACGTGGAGAATGACACAAATGTGCTATTTCACTTCATGATGACCTATAAAAATGACCAAAATATAGATATCAAAACCATCAAAATCGGTAACCATTTTTTTTAGTGAAGTCAGCCAAAAATGACCAAAAAGGAATTCTTGAATTACATTGTTCGATTATGTTGATTCTAACAAGTCATTCTGTCAAAAGTGACCATAAGATGTCCTTGTTTTATAGACGCTCCTGGTCATCAAAAACAAAACCATGTCATGATTTGTGACTTTGGGACATTAAAACGTGGAGAATGACCAAGATGTGCTAATTTCACTTCATGACGACTTATAAAAATGACCAAGATAAGGATATCAAAACAAGTCATTTTTAACAGAACATTAACTCCTAATTAACTGACATTATTTAGACTTGATGACATATTTTAAAAATGACTTCATATTGAAGCCCAACAAGTTCTCCTAATGTGCCCTAGCGCCACCTATAGGGAGGAGCCCTTACAAATGACCAATTTGGCAATGATGACAACTTTTAAAAATGACCTAAAAATGTCTAGTGACTTTATATATCGAGGCCCAACAGTTGTCATCTCATGTCCTAGCGCCACCTAGGGACCTATGGAGAAGCCCTAGCAGCTGAGGAGCGCCCCCATCTCAATTTTTCAGCTTCCCCCTTTCAAAATGAGGGGGTTTACATCAGTCATGAAACCGTGACACAATTTGTCACAATTGTCTCGTGATTTTCGTCCACCAGAGGGCGTACAAGTCGGTTCACCACCTTGAGGGACCTAGAATTTTGACACAATGACTAATTACACCTTGCTTAATTAGAAATTCAAATGCAATAGAGTGAGTAGAGGTTTTAATATGAGGCACGAGGGTCTTTAGCCGACCAACCTTAATAAGTCACGTTGTCACGTGGGTGGGGTGTCCCTTGACCCCTGGAGGGCTGCGACTTAATCCAAGATGGCCGCCGCCGGTTAAGCCGTCACGCTTTTTGGCTCTTTTGCATTTTCTGTCCTTTTGTTTTCTGCATTTTTAAACCCCTTTTAGCCCCTCGTTTTGCTGCATGCAGGTTTAATAAATGATTGATGTTGCCTATAACCTGACAAGAAGCCCATTGGTGTGACTGTTAGCGCCGCCACTAAGCCCTTGTCTTCCACGGTAAGTTTGCAAATCCGTCGTTTTACACTCCCTTCAACCCACCCCCTCTCTTCTTCATACACAACATGCTTCTAATCGCCTTCATTAATCATAAACGCTTGTCGTTCGAACGTCACTTTTTAAGAAAACAACGCTATTTAAGGGGTGGCGAAGTTCTTCGAAATCATTCACCCACTTTTGCAAGGGCCATGTCGAAGAAGAACGCGTGCGAAAACGAATGAAATCGAACGAGGGCGCCTGATCAAAAAGAACGACAGTGGAACAACGGATTCGAATGGTTTTTGTAAAAGAACGCCCGTGGAACAACGGATTCGAATGTTTTTTGTAAAAGAACGCCCGTGGAACAGCGGATTCGAATGTTTTTGTAAAAGAACGCCTGTGGAACAACGGATTCGAATGTTTTTTGTAAAAGAACGCCCGTGGAACAGCGGATTCGAATGTTTGTTTGTAAAAGCACGCTCGTGGAACAACGGATTCGAATGTTTTTTGTAAAAGAACGCCCGTGGAACAACGGATTCGAATGTTGTTTTTTTTGTAAAGGAATACCGTGGAACAACGGATTCGAATGGTTTTTTGTAAAAGCACGCCCGTGGAACAACGGATTCGAATATTCTTGTAAAAGAACGACTTAAAATAGTGATGCATAGATCGGTGATAGACATTGCGTGGCTTTGATTAAGATTGAAAAAGAATGGCATAAAAGAGTGAGAAATGTTAGCTTAAAACCGTGAAGATTGAAAATATGGCTTAAGAGCATGAAGAATAGTGACTTTGAAGAATGAAAAAAAAAACGGCTGAAAAGCGTGAAAATAACGGCTTCAAATAGTGAAAAAGAACCGTTTGAAAGCGTTATGAAAAACTGCTTAATGCGTGGCAAATAACGACTTTACAGCTGTTATAATTTTAGCTTAAAAGCGAGAAATAATGGCTTAAAAATGTGAAGAATAGCAAATTGAAAATTAAAAAATGACCTAAAATAAAAAAGAACGGATTGGAAGCAGGGAAAATATGATTTCAAAGCACAAGAACGGTTTTCAGTCTCTAGAACCAATGGCTTAAAAAACGTGAAGAAAGTGACTTGGAAAACTGAAAAAGAACGAATGGTAAATTACGACTTTACAGCCTGAGAAATATGGCTTAAAAGCATGAAAAATTGGCTGAATAGCTGCTTTGAAAATTGAAAAAGAACGGCTTAAATCGTCAGAAAAACGGCTTAAAAGTGTGAAGAATAGTTGCTTTGAAGGTTGATAAAATGGCTTAAAAGCGCTAGAAAGAACAGTTTTCAGGTCTATGAAACATGACTTAAAAAGCGAAAAAAGCGGCTTTAAATATTGAAAACGAACGCCTCAAAAAACGTGGAAAACTTGCTTAAAAGCATAAAAAGAACAGTTTTCAGTCGTGAGAACCAAAGACTTAAAAACGTGATGAAAACGGCTTTAAAGACTAAAAAAGAACGGCTTAAAAGCTCAAGAAGAATGGTTTAAATTGTCCGTGTAAAAAATAAAATCTTCTAGACATGAAAAAAAACCGGCTTAAAATCGCGCCAGTCAATTTTTTAGACTTGAGCCTGAGCTTGAGAAACAACTGCTTTGAGGCTAAAACCGGTTTTTACACGTCCTGATCTTTGATTACCAAATAATAGCCTCAACTACATTTACCATAACATTGACATGTAGAGGGCTCTGACGTGTCATTTCGTCACTTCGGAGTCTGTTGTGCAATAATAGTGGACGCGTTTTTTAATTTTCTTCCATTGTTAAAGTATTTTTAAGAGTTTTAATTGTTTTTAGTGCGGTTTAAACAAACCAAATATTGACCACATGGTAAGTATTCGATATTAATCCATCGTTAGTTTAAACCTCGGTTAAAAGTTAACTTAGATTAAGAATTGCAAGAACTATAGATGATTTCGTGGCTAATGGTTTTTAGGGTTAACCGCAAAATGGCCAAAAATTGACCATTGTCCACTCGACGGCTTCCATTTATAGCTAAAACCGACATCCACTGTTGGTCGTGACTTTGCAAAACAATAGACCAATAAGCAAAACCCTCGAGTCATCTTGCAAAAATATAGAGGTTGAAAAAGAACGGGAGTAAAATTCCAAAATCGAATTCAAATGTGCAATTAGAACGAGCTAGAGTTTAGAATTCGATATTCTTCGAACTTCTACATTCGAAATGGCCTTCTTTATGGTCTGGCACCTTAATTGGAACAGTCCTAGAATTTCAATGTTTAATTAGAACAGTCCTAGAGTGTGACTGTTTAATTGGAACAGTCCTAGAGTGTGACTGTTTAATTGGAACAGTCCTAGAGTGTGACTGTTTAATTGGAACAGTCCTAGAGTGTGACTGTTTAATTGGAACAGTCCTAGAG
>JAQGBW010003121.1:0-17258 GCA_034698625.1 Julus scanicus
CCGGCATTTCTTTGCTCCACAGGTTGCATTGACCCCTGACGGCCATGTTGGTACACATCATTCACGCGGCAAGTGGGGCGAAGGCAAAGGAGGAAAACTGTATATCACATTTCCGACCGAACAATGCAACCCCTTTAACACCTGTAATTTCAAGGAGCAAGTTCGATATTAGCCTCATTGTGAGCAATTGTAAGGGCATAAGCAACATGGAAAAGGGCAATGTTGTTCTATTGTTATCCTTGGATTTTTTTTTCAAGATGGCAGGAAGGGTCCAATATACCAACCGAGATTCGCAGACGGTCCCAGACTTACATAAACTCGTGCTTAAGCAGAATGGTAGCCATGCATTGTGCAATAACGTCTGAGTTAATTGAAACAGGAAGGGAATAAAAGCTTGGTGATCCAATCTGTGTGTATGAATTATGGATTTCACTGGATTAAGGCTATCTACAAGCAGGTCCCAACTGTAGCATGCCCCGGTAGATGGCGCTGAAAATCACTGGCTAGGGGCGGAGTATTATGACGTCACAACTACAGTTTAAAACCAGTGACGTCAATTCCAATTAGACCCCTGTAAATGCTCCCATTAAATTTGAGTTTGTAAAATGTACCCGCCCCAAACCACAAAAATCGATGAAAACAACAAATATTTAAACAAATCCATGTCAAAGTGAAAACCATACAGCAAATTAACGTCAAAGTGAAAACCATACAGTCAGACCATACAGGCCCTGTTCGTAAATGGAAAAGTTCGTAATTCGAATCAATTTTTCCCATTGCAATCAATGTAAATCCAAATAATGCGTTCCTTGTTGAACAGTGGTACTTAAATTTGTTTACCACTGTTCGTCGTAAGTCGAACAGTGGTAAACAAATTTATTGCCACTGTTCGACTTACGACCTGGTCACATCCATAACATTTTCGGTTGAAGATCTCCTGTTAGGTTGTAAGTCGAACAGTTGTAAGCAAATTTATTGCCACTGTTCGACTTACGACCTATATGGTCACATCCATAATATTTTCGGTTGAAGATCTCCTGTTATTTTTACCAGTACTCTGTACTATTTACTGTATATCGTAAACTATACCATGGACTACCAACATATTGGTTAAAATTTACATTGTAGCACTTGACCTCAATGCTTTAAGGTTTAGCTATATGAGCACTTATAATACCCGCATTTTAACAGTATAGTGCTGACAGATAGCCGAACACAAAATGGCCAAAATGATGATTTTTATGACTATGTAATTCCGGCATGCCTCATTGACAACGTGGAAAAATCCTGAGTTAATTAACGAGAAAAATCGATTTTTGCTTGAAATCATTCAAAACCGCGAAAAACTTGTATATTTAAGAGTCAACGTAGAAACAAACTAGAACACAAATCGATGGCTATAGTCAATTAACTGTCATTTAGCTTCAACAGCCTGTATTTAAAACATCAAAATCATGTTAACCAAAGTCAATTCCAACTTCTCTGCACAATACATTAATCCTATCCTCCAATTACCTCCATCCATTCCCCTATCACCAAGCTTTAAATCAATGACTTAAGGGCTTAATCAAACTCCAGCAAAAAGGACTTAAATACCTTAGATTGTATGTTCCATATAAGCTTACATAATCTAATGCATTTTTAAAGTCATCTTACATCCCAGCATAAAATCAAACGTGTATAGGGACAAATTAAACTGGGATTAAATTTAAGTCAGCAATGGTTTTCTTATCAAAAAAGGGGCTTTTGTTTTGTATATCATGGATATCTAGCGAATTAAATGCACGTTTAACACCAAAAATGTAATTATTCAATTATTATTCAACCGAAAAATTAATATTCGGCTGTTACAAACGCGGTTCCATGCAAATGCTTTTTGTAATAAACATTAGAAGCCTAATATATTAGAATACATAAACCAGCATGAAAGGCGACATTATATTGGGTTAGAATTTCGCATCATGCATTGGTCAAATGTGTCACGGAAATAAATTTCGAATTATTCACGAAGGCCGTCCATAAATGCCTAATGAATATGCAAGCGAGGGTGTAAAAGCAAACCCTCCTTCCATATATAGGAAACATTTAACTTAACGTTTGTATGAAATACGACTTCCGAAAAGTATACTCATTCCGTGCCAACATTACAAATTATTTAACTTGTTTTTATTATCATGGGATATCTATGACGGTCACCATAAATACAACTGGAGCGCCATTTGAATCAATTTGGTTCGGTACCAGAAATTGACTCCCTTATTTTCATTTTGGAAACACAGCGCACATGCATTATGAGACTCAGCCCACCTGGCGTATTGTTTTGGTAATTTGTAAATTGTAGAGGTCAGTATGCATCAGAGGAAACATACACAAACACATAAAACATGCACAAGAAACACTGAAACAAAGTTTCCAGCATGTTTTTCGAAACATGTGTCGCAAATTTCCTTTGCTTCAGACCGACTCTTGAGGTGCGTTCGCACCAAAAGAACATTATAGAAACATACACATGCTACCTTTGTGTGACCAGAAGTGTTTGTGAAACGGCCATTTTCTGACACATTTCGATGTTTCTGGCGATCGCTCAAGAGACAGTCTAGATCAAAGGAAATTTACGACACATGTTTCGAAATACATGATGGAAACTTTGTTTCAGTGTTTCTTGTGTATGTTTTATGTGTTTGTGTACGTCTCCAAAAGTGCATACCGAACATGAGAACTATCATGACATTTGCCTGGAAAAAAAACTGTGGAAAACCGCGAAAACCACAGTCATGGTAGGCGACCTGGGAATTGAACCCAGATAATGGTTATGTTATAGAATTATTTTGATATATATTAGAAATTCGTGCAATTTTGGGAGAAATTTCAAATGAGCTGAAAAAGGTTGAAAAACGCTGCAATAGCTGGCCCAACACCATATACCACGTGCATATGTAACAATTTTTTTTTACAATTGTGTAGCCTACACCATCTGTATATAGTATTTCGTTTAGAAAACCATTTCAAAACATTGTCTCTCAAGTTCGAATTTCAATTTAATTTCCAAAAGAGGGAAATTGGAACGGAAATTTAAATGCAGTTTGTGAGAAGCCACACAAGGGCTTTTGGTACTATACAGCTCGTAAGAATACTTCATGATGGCGATCAAGGGGAAAAGAATAAGTAAAAGGGTGATAAATAATCCGAGCAGAATGTAGTTTACTTATTGTTACATAAACTATTGAAATTGTTCACTGATACGACAAACCATTAACGTCATGCAGTTACATTACCCGCGAATTTGAAAATGTTTGATAGAATTATTATGACTAAATTCCATTTTATCTTTTTGTTCTCAAATAGCGTAATACAAGTATGTAGTTTCAAAAAACCGTTATTACAGTACATTTTTTACCCTATTTATGAAGTAAGACATTTTTTCTGTGTTTTTGCTACAGAATTTTCAACTAAATAAGGTGGTTTGCATGTTAGAAATAGTATATCCAAATTTTTTTAAAGTTACCCAAGTTAAGTTTACTGGAATTTTAGTGACACCGATTCATGTACTTATTTATTGTAAAAGTCAAGAAGTTCACCGTCTACAAGTGATAAACACAGTCTGCTTAACATCATATGTATATCCGCCTAGCGTGGGATCACATCAAAATTAAGTGGGCTAAATATGTGAAAGACAGACAACATCCATTTTTATCAACTTTCACTGCTAATGGGACTGATGAAATAGTGCGGTACTTTGGCTACAGGAAGAGCTGGAACATTATACATGGTAAAATTATATTATGAATGCCACTTTTTTATTTACTTATTTTTCGAGAAAAAAAAACCCTAACAGTTTATATTTTGAATACTGACACTGATAAGTCTTTCCTGCATACGAACTGAATAACTGAATAGTCTATACCCACACCTCTACATTGTGTAGGCAGATGAATGTAAAAATTACCCTATACACCACGAATGAATCATTTTTTACGTAAAATGTGAGCAATGAGGTCATAAATGATGAATGTTTTCGGATGCGCTTGTCTTTCATAATTTAGACTTATACCGAAATCATAGTATCTAGTAAAGGCGTGTTGTACAAGACTTACAACATGTACGTGTAATTAATTACGAATTCCAATATTGAAAAACAAAGACACAGGTATTAATTATTAGCAGACTGATCATTAGCGAGAATTCGTGTAACCCTAAGGCTTCATTGGCTTACTTACTTGCATGCCAACGTGTCCTAATAAATCCCAAATAGGAAATAGGATACAGGGTGGATCATATTCATTTGCATGACCTGCTTACAATTGTTTTAAATTTTTTTATACATGTGTTTAAATTATGTACCATTTTCAAACTTTGCAACTTTGAAATTAATACGTGAAGAATTTAAACTTTTATTCAATTTTGTTTAGCTTTAAACCATATATGGCAGATTGGATGACGTGTCACACCTGCTCATGCATCCAATGATTCTGACGTCATTGTAAGTAGCACTACAGATGATGATCATACAGTATTTCAAATCACGCCCGAAAGGCGATAACATGAATTAATCATGGGTGTGAATTCACTGGATATATATATATATATATGAATACATAAAATATATTGGCTTGTTCATAGTAAAGTGCCCTGTCCATAAAGGGTACAGAATAGTTTATATACATATAACAATCTTGAATTCTTCATAATTATAGGCGTTTCCAACACAATTTTAGATATCAACTGCTTTATGAAGCGTTTTGATGGAATGATATGGTATAATTACATCATCAATATATTTTTGATTTTGATTTATGAAGAACTAGATTACATTTTTCACACTTACTATACTTTCACCATCATCGTTTATTGCCTAGCTTGAGTATCACCAAAAAGGGGCTGGAGTCATGTCATTAATTCAACTAATTTACTATTATTTAAAATTGTTTGCAAACTCCAAATCATAGTGGTGACTGCTTTGGAAAAATATTTACTTACATAACGTGAATAATATGTAGAAAAATTAAAACCATCGCAGTTCTGGAATTATCCAACGCTTGGGGATAATTTCAAAATTGTCAGCGCATATTCCGAATTTGAAACTACCGCATGTTATGGTTTGCTTGTTCCTCGAAGCATTTCACAATAAGCTTATATTTCGCAAACAACTGCAGGTCATTTCACGTTGTCCTTTCTGAAATTAACGTATACATGTTCTTGTCATTTCATACTGAGAATCACACTAGCTGGTTGTGTTCGCCTTAGCAAACGCAGTGAAGTCAGTTCTAACCCTCCAGCATAAATCGAAAAACAACTCATCCAAACAAAATAGACCATTTTCTGAGAAGATTCACAGGAGTGCCAACAGGAACTTCGTAAAACACAGATGGCACCACCGTCACGAATGTATTCGTTTCACATACTGTATTGTTTTGAAAAAACTGTCGAGAATTTTTAAATACTGAGCAAACAAGACTGACTTTCGAAATTTGTTATTAAAATTGTGTTTCCTTTACGTAATGTTATGACCGACGACCACCATAATCCTAGATGAAACTTGTTTCCAAGACCTGATAGTAGGCCATAACATCACCATAGTTACAGCCAGTGGCCAATATTTCCAAACAGAGACAACACCTATAACATACTTGAAGATGACCATTGTTGTTATTTCTTTATGGATGGACCTCGTGGATTATTGAAATCTCGTGGGTGTACCGACTGAAGCAGCAACAAAACTACCTTCAATACGAGGACCAACGCAAAATATTTGGGATGCGGTTATCCTTAAGTCCAGGGCAGTAACGGTAGCAATGACACTGGTGTGAACTTTACCTTATTCCAGTTCAGCACCTCTGAACTTGTACTCCAAAAGTATGGGAAGTTCAGAACTTTGTATTACATCCCTGGTGAAAAAAACAATAGAGATGTTTATTGTTTTCTATTGTTATTTGGAACGTTGTTTTCTATTGGTATCAATAGAAAATTTCTATTGGTATCATTAGAAAATTTCTATTGGTTTTATTGGTTTCAATTGTTTTCTATGGTTTTGTATTGTTACATCAATACAGCTAATCCATAGGAGTCATTAGAAGTCAATAGAAATCAATGCAGGAATCATAGAAAACAATTAAAACCAATAGTGTCCAAATAACAATAGACATCTCTATTGATTTCTATTGTTTTTTCATTCTATGGTTTTTTATGGTTTTCTATTGTTCAGTCAATACAGCTAAACCATAGAAGTCAATAGAAGCCAATTGAAGTCAATACAGGAGCCATAAAAAACAATTAAAACCAATAAAGTGTCCAAATAACAATAGAAATCTCTATTGGTTTCTACTGTTTTTTTCACCAGGGATATAAGATCAACAAAATTAACCTTATTTCGATTGACATTCATATGGCATTCCAAGCATGTGCAAACAATACTCTCCTTCCATCAAGAGGCTGGTAGCTCAAGCCGGAAACGCTGATATTTGTGTTAGAAATCAGCTGCATGCGCATGCGCACACCACACTTATAGAAATCAGCATATCCGGTAGGAGCTACCAGCCTTTCACGTGAAGGAGGGTGTAAACAGAAAAGAAGTTATCCCCATGGATTTTCAAAGGGTGTTTCCAAGACTAAATGGCGGTGGTCATTGCAGCCACAAGCCAGACACTCACCCCGAATGCAATTGAAGTCGTTTAGCCATGCGAGGCACATAGT
Source organism: Julus scanicus (assembly GCA_034698625.1). NCBI lineage: Eukaryota > Metazoa > Arthropoda > Diplopoda > Julida > Julidae > Julus > Julus scanicus. Next base: position 6,691 of record JAQGBW010003121.1, read on the forward strand.
CGTTTAATTATACGTTCGGTGGCCCCCATCCTTCCCTCTTCATTTGGTCATTATCGACTAAGTCGATTTTATCGCCAAATGACCGCTGCATGCCGTTGTCTATATATATGCCAACCATGCAGTCGGTCCAAAAACGGGCATAATAATTAGCGATCTATTACCGGTCGGAATACCATATATAATCTATGGCCAATGGGGCCGTCGTCCACAGCCATAAAGCAGAGCGTCGTCTCTCCTTCCTCATAATAATGACCATGGGTGTCGTGGACGTCCATTTTCATCTTCCGTTCACAAATGGCCCGATAAAATAATTACCGATGGCAAAATCAGGATGCGTAATTTTCAATTATGAGTCCATTCCTCCCTTCGTTGGTCGTCGTGCGCTTCCAAGCCGTTAAACTTATCGCAATCTGTCAGGGGAGCTGCTTTTAGCCATCCGCACTGATGACAGTGAAATACTGGGTGCTACACTCACTTGTAATAAAATTCGAGCCACATTTCCAAAAAGCCCAAAGCCGAGGAAGCCACCAAAAAATACGCTCTGATTATACTATCGATTGAAAATATGCGCATCGATTTTGAGGACGTTGAAAATTTGCGTTTGACTTTGTGACCACTGCCATAGGCAGCAGGCAGTCTGAAGACGTCAGTCAATGGGTTGTATAAATACATCAGAGGCTCAGAGCAAAAGTTTAACGTACGCTGGAAATGCATTTTCTAAAGAAATTGTGGAGCCCAGGGCAAAAGCACTAGTGGGAGCTATATGGAGTATATATAAAAATTGAGTGCAAAAAAATCGACTCACCAGCCTGAATCAAGTAGAAATGTTTTCTCAGCAAACATTCAAATATCAGATTTAAAATCAGAAAAATGTGTTTTGTGGACAATTTATTCCTGTTTATAATTCGCCTAGTGGGAAAAATGCTGAATTTCTCTGGAGAACAGCCTGCCACTCGTGCGGCTACTTTTGGTGGAGTGGTCATTTTATCGATAAACCATTAATTAACACAATGTGTGGATATGTGTTCATTAAGTTCTGATAATTAAATGGCATTCAGAAACACTTACAGCCACAGGGGTACAACGATGCATATGGCATATAAATAATGAAAATTTGGGTTGCTTTAAGTTCAACATTTTTCGCCTCAAAGATGCATCAGAAATTTTATGCAAATTAGGCGAATTATAAAGAGGAATAAATTGTCAACAAAACGCATTTTTCCGATTTTAAATCGGACATTTGCTTGCCCATTTGCACTTAAGTGTATACTCGTACTGAAGATAGCGGATGAATAAAGCATATATTGGTGTATTTTACCAGAGTACGAGGACAATTGAAGTAATGTTGAGAAATTACCTAAATTCTTAGTATATACTCCATGAAATAAACCACACTGAGAAAAATACAAACACATTCGAGGGTACAAAAGTGACGCGTACTCGACAAAATACGATATTTTCATGTGCACTACACTGCATTTGAAATGCGTATGTTCATACAGAGCACGTGTATTTGCATCAAATGTGATACTCCCGACCAACCCATCCACCAAAAGAAACACACACATGAAACACTGAAACAAAGTTTCCAGCATGTTTTTCGAAACATGTGTCGCAAATTTCCTTTGATCCAGCTAGACCGCCTCTTGAGCCCAGGACACACGAAATGTGTCAGAAAATGGCTGTTTTTCGACACATTGTTTCCCAAACACTTCTGGACACATCAAAGTTTTTTGTGTATGTTTTTGTGTCTTAATGTATTTTTGGTGAATGCAAACCTTAAGCGTATAGTTGGTGTGTATTTAGAAAACTCGGGATAACGCCCTCAAATGGGTGGCTGGCAGTCTTAACACAGCTGGAATGTCTTAGTTATGCCTATGACATTCCAGCCACCTACATGAAAGTACATAATGCCATATGAATGAGTTAACTCACTTAATCAGCCAGCGTGGCAACACCATTTATACATTTATCGGCGTATTATTAACAAAACTAACAAGGTGTGAACTTCAAACACCTGCTAAGCGCCATTGCCCCAGATAGACAGTGGATAAGCTGGCAAAAATACATCTGGATTCGAAGTTTTAAACTCTCGTTAATGTACTTTTTCCGTGTACACCACTTTTACTTAAAAAAAGGATGTCACAATATTGATGTTCACTGACGCAACTCGCTCTTGTTGCAAGAACTATACGTTAATTAAGTTAACCGTTGTTAATCTGGCCTAACCTTGATAAGAGCATCATATTTCCTTATACTTCTACAAATCTATTCTGATTACGAAGAAAGCCAACAGGCACTTGTTCCACTAGCTTTTTTAGTTTAAAGTACTTCGAGGGACATATACATGTATCGTAACTTACGCTGACAGACTTAATTGGCAGCCTAAATCATAGAACCAGGATATGCTCGACATGAGCATGAAAAAAAATATTTAATTTTTTTTTAATTGCAATTGGCGGGCAAAGTAGGCCTACTAATCAACAAGCTATTTTTTTACATAGTATAAAAGCCTGGCATTTATTAGATAGAACGATAAATATTTAATTATCTAATTTATTTCCTTCTTGTTTTTTTGTTAATTTCGGGATGCTTGAACTAAACAGGAGGTTGTAAAAATCCAAGCAAACGGTTAAAAAAAGTATGGCACTATGCCTAAAGAATTCCAAATCCCCAAATCGCGTCAAAGTGCGAAATTTCGCATAAACCAAACGCCAGAAATGGGTCAAAGAAAGTTCTGTAAACCGTAAAAGCTTATATGTTAAATGCAGAATATGCAATTCAGATTTAACAGTTTAACACTACACTAAAATCCTATAATTTGGTTGCTTATTTGCAGTGTTGTGTGAAATGGCGACTGTGTTATAAATTTGTCAGATTTTCAAGAATAAATTCTTTAATGGTTATAAAAATTCCCTAAAACAAAACGTAAAAAACCTCCTTTTATAGTTAACATAAAAGCCCCTAACTTTCACAACAAACTGCTCGTTTGTTTCTAAAACGTTTGATGTAATAGTAAACTCGCAAGAATAACGATGCAATTTAATCAGCCCTTTAAAACAGAGCACTTTTTCCAAGTCTGCGATATCAGTCTACAAAAGTACATCATTTGCCTAATCCAGTTTATATCACATTGTCCTTGAAAACCCAATAGTCGTATAAAACCTTGCAAATGCTTTTTACTTTCAAGAATTCGTTTAGTTTTTATTCATACGGCTCATTGAATGTACGACACAATGTAGAAAAGTTTGAAATTTTAAAACCCAGTTAGTAAAGCAAGAGCACTCTTGAGGCAGAGAATTAGAGGGTAGGACTGCATGCTGTTATTGCCGCTAATAGTGTTCACTTGGAAGTGAGTAGCCAAGTATACAGTGTATTCCATCCCACTTTAGGAAAAACTTGGCTCTAAGCTGGGCCAACTTCCAAAGAACCTAAATAAATAAAAAACAGAAAATTCGCTGAGGGAAGTACTAAGCAGGTCACGCCTAACATTCCATGGGTTTTTTTTTTCTGTTGCTAAAGGGGGAAACATAGCTACTAAGAAGAACCAAATATTTCTAGCCCAGAGCAAAATGTGATAAAATTTGGCAAACTTCGTTAAATTATTTCTATATTAAATCAATTTTTAATAAGACAGTTTTTAGTAAGACGATCAAGTTCAACCATCATAATAAAATTCATAATGAGAATTAGAGTTAACAAATCATGATGTACCCGGAAATTACACAAATATTAGCTGTTACATGATAAGAAAAACACACTTAGACAAGTCATCGAGCAATGAATAAACATTCTTTGATATGTTTTTTTTTTTTCAGTTATTGCAAATGAAATTTCCAACAAGTACTTGGGGGCCATTCAAAAAGGACGCCCACAAGAGAGGAGTAAGGAAGGTCTGCTGGCATATGGCCATGTGGACGTTCACGATGGCATTTTTCAGTTCTTGGATTTTTTTAAATTAAGTTGTCAAGGTCAGTGAAATAAGAAATGGACGCCAGAAGAAATGTGTCCCTAACCCCAAATCTACTTGAATTTTTAAAATCTCGTGAAAGTCATGCCTAACTTTGTGTTAAACACCAATTTCATCCTGGAATGGAATGACCTTTCGAGGTCAGGACATTTCTGTTTATCCGAAAAATCTGGAAAAATGTCATGGAATTGGTAGCAAGTAGTGCTTGGAAATTTAAAAGATGGGTTTTTGTATGTTCCACAAAATTTTCTGTACACCCTACTTTTCAAACAAAAATTAAGGACGTCATTGAGGGGAGGGGTGTCTGGGATAAAATGGACACCATGTGGGTTGGGGGTCAATTTTTGAAGGTATTTCGGGGACGTCATTTTTGAATGGTCCCTTAGTTGTTATTCATGTGGTGTGACAAACTTCCAATGTTGCAAAAAAGAAAGTACATAAATTTGTCAACAGGACTGAAGAGAAGGCAATTAGCACATTCTGCTTGAATTTTCCACGTTTTTCAGTGAAATAATATTCAAATATGCCTGAAGTAACCCAAGGTCAAGTACATGTTTATTATTCAAAAGTGGTAATATGGCACTCTTCAAGGAAACACGTTAGAAACCAAGGCTAACTTACCGAGATTACTGTTGGATGAGACAGTGCCTATTAATCCGCTGATTAATGCTAAAGAGATTAATAATATAAGCGACGAGTTGGCCATCAGAGGCCTGCTGGGGGTCCTTCGCCTCCTTGGCAAGATGCACCAACAAATACTCAAAATGTGCCGAAATAAGGGCGAAGCGATGCCCTCGGTCGTGTTAAACCCTTCCATATCAAACTCACTCCTTATGAACTTTTTTTTTATAAAAAAAAAAAATTATACGGCCACTAAAAACAAAAATAAACCGAAACAGCGTGACGCGTGTTGAACTTCTTCTCTGGTCGATGGCGTAAGAATTCAAAAGTTACGTGCCTGACATGACAATACAATTCGAAACTGGACTTAGTGGCAGGAGAACAGTTCATCTGTTTTACGACATTTTTCATGAAGAATAATGCAAATTTCTGTTCTTACATCGTGTTGAAACGCAGAATTGCCCTTGAGACAAATTCTTGGTCGGGGCGCGTCCTCAAAAATTCAAAAAGTTGCATTTGTCGAGTTTGTACACCATGAAAGTTGTGATGACAAAAAACCGTTTTAAACAGTGGCACGAGCCAGTGTCGAAACTGCAGGTTTTCGTAGCAAAAATCCGCAAATTTTCGTAGTTGATTATATTATTAATCCCCTTAAAATGGCGAGGTCACGACTCAGTAGCGTAGAAGGAGACCGCTGAACGAGAGAACAGAGCACACGTCCTTCTCCCGCGCTGCCAACTGACGATCTGAATGCTTACATCTGCTGCGCCTCCATCGGCCAAAGCCAGGCGCTTGCAGCGCCACCAAGCGGCGAGGAAACAAGAACATTCGACATTTTTTTGTGCATGTTGTACTTTTTTGTTGATTCTATTCATGTTCAAATTAAAAACATATACTACATATTAAGTGTATTTAAAATTTGAAAAAATGCCCATCTGGTGAGGTAATATTGTTACATATATAACAAGCTACAACAAGCTTTTTTATACGTTTTTGAATGTGACTTTCTAATAAAGAATATGAATGTTTTTTATTTTTAGATCACAAAATAATCTTTTCAATCGATCCATCAGGGACGAATTATTCTAAATAAAGAAATATAAGTTTTACAGATGTAATTCTTTGTTCAGAACAAGATTAAGCGCAGTAGAAAATGCCTGATGATACACTGGTTCCATGTTTCGAAATCACAAATGGGGTTTTCCCCTCTGTAATATCATTGTGTTTGTGTAAAAATGCCCATCTGGTGAGGTACAAATGTAACTATCTAACAAACTACAATTAGACATTTTCGAATGTGACTTTCTTATAAAGAATATGAATGTTCTTTGTTTTTAGATCACAAACTAATCTTTTCAATCGATTTAGTTGTATCTAAAATTGAACCTGGGTGATTTTTATGAAACACATGCTTTACATTATGTAGGCTACTTTAACATCACTATTACCGATTTTATTATCCAGGGCCCTATTCCACAAAACTATGGTCTTGTTCTTGTAGGGGTATGGAATGATACTTATACAAAAAGTACAAGTTGTTGTGTTCCACAGATAATATTTGTATAATTGTAATTTGTTAGACCATACCTTACAAGTTACGAGCAAATCTTGTCAGTTTACGAGTGTTCTGCTCCACAAAGGTATTGCTATTAACAAATTGCTTGTAACTTGTAGTGAATTTGTTATAGGTAAATGATTACTTGTAAATCAAGTATTAGAAAGCATTTGGAATAGGAACAACGTTTTTAATTGAATAAACATGTGGTCCAGTGACAATGAAGATCGCTTTATCTGTTTTTAACAAACTGCTGCTAAATTTACCAATAATTATGCCCTTTCTAGTTTCAATAGCACAGAGAAGTAGCATATATTTTCTCGAGATGCCATTTTCTTTTCACCTTAGACTTGTACTTTTGTGACATTACTTGTACACATTTACTAATCTGAGATTATTGGTGGAATGCCATACTACAACTCCATATACTTGTAACTTGTACACTAATACTTGTACATTTTTGTGGAATAGGGCCCTGATCTTTTTCACAAAGAAGTAGACTGTGTCGAAACAATTTCACCATCTCGTGACACCTAAACAAAACTCCTAAAGCAGTCACGTGATTGTAACTGCAACAAAGTTTTCAAATCTTCCTTGTATAAGAGTTGTTAGAAATATATGCCTCTAAATATGTGATACATATAATTGCCTGCATCTGAATTACCAAAAAAACATTTTTGATAAATTGATTTTATTTCATGTGTATTCAACAAATTTTCTATGTACATAGTACGAATCTCTTAAAATAAAAATAAACCCCGTGTATGCCATTTATAACCTGAGAATATCCAAGTGTTTTCAAATTATTTGTTCAGTATATTTTGAAGGATGCAGGGTAAGCATATAAGGAGCTCGCATCAAATGTCACGATATTATTCAGAAAGAGCTTTTTTACGAAGAACATGATAGTGGAATAACAACAAAAATTGAAATGGTTGAGTGGAAACGCTTTTTGAATTGAATAATTTCATTAAAAACGATAGCGTTGCAATGCGCTAAACAAATATCAAATCTTGAATACATAATCTTCAATTAGGCCTGTGGAAGTGCTAAACTGGATGGGTAAACAGTTCTTCAACAACTACTTCTCAATAATAAACATCGACAAGTTAAATACTCCATAAAATATAGCACGGTCCTTCTGGAAAACGTTTAAAAAAAATACTGACTCCAAATATAACCATCTGCTGATTTTTATTTTTCCCAAGGAAACCTTAAGAATGGCCAGAAATTTGAGAAGGTTGACTTTTGAGTTTTTCTATATGGAAGCCACGCAAAAAAATCCTCCCCTGATGGGCTCATTTGGGGGCCAACATGGCTTGACATTTGAACTGGGAAAAGTAAACTGACGAAAGTGGTCCAAATGTAGCGTAAAATGCGCCTTTGCCGACTAATTTTAGGCCTGAACATTTGTTGGGAGCAACCGTTTCTGCTTTCAGATCTTGGGTCCGTTCCCTTATTTACACTTCCATCCCCTAAAAACCATGGTCTCCATTTTCAAACTCATGGTCATCCTTCGATGAGCTTCAGCTTTTTCCAGCTGGATCAACTAACTTAACCTATGGTATATATTCAAGTGGACGGCACAGTAGTTAAGAAGCCATAAAAAATGCTTTCCAAATTTATTCGTTTTACCATGAACCATTTAACGTTAAGGAGTTTTTGTTTGAGTCAGTATTTCATTGAGATATATGTATTCTATTACTATCTAAGATGCTTATGAAAAACCCAAAACGTGAAGAAGTATTAAATACATTTTTCATTGCATTTGGTTTCTGTTGAATCATATGTGAAGCCATTTATCGAATATATGTAATACAAATAATAAATCATAAAGTGTATTCGATTTTGTTGTCTGGAAATCGGAACTCATTCTAAAGATGGCGGATGATGGCGCTATACATAGAAATTGGGACAGCTGTACAGCATAAGTTTCATTCAGACTTAATGAATGGACCCAGATTGATGAATAAAACGTAATTGAACAAAATTAATAAAATTTATTAATTCATCAGAACTGAAAATACATGTCCAAAGCAAGGGCAAAGAGATGATAAAGTGAAATTTCTTTTTTTACAACAAGAAGAAAAATTCCTGAATTTAATTTATATTTTTTTAGAATTAGTGATTACTTATAAATTCTGAGAAAATATTGATAGCATAATTATTAAAATCATTGTAATTTCACAAAGTGTAGGGTAAATAGACCTATTGTCATTTTGTCACATTATAAAGATGGCGGATTATGGCGCTATACAAAGAAATTGGGACAGTAGTACAGCATAAGTTTCATTCAAACTTAATGAATGGACCCAGATTGCTGAATAAAACATAATTGAACAAAATTAATAAAATTTATGAATTCATCAGAACTGAAAATACATATCCAAAGCAAGAGCAAAGAGATGATAAAGTGAAATTTCTTTTTTTACAACAAGAAGAAAAATTCATGAACTTAATTTATATTTTAGTATAATTAGTGACTACTTATAAATGCTGTGAAAATATCGAAAGCATAATTGTTAAAATCATTGTAACTTCACAATGTATGGAGTATATGGGCCTACTGTGATTTTGTCTTCAGATGGATTCTGAAGTAACCGACATTGGACACAAGTCGCAGTGCTCGCTCACCACAAGAATCTCTCGGCATTACTGGGACCCAAAAAGTGTAAAACTCGCCCTATGTCTTGATTTTGTATTCTGTGCATTGAATCATGAATGATGGCAAGATGGATGAATGCTGCCTGATGTAAGAAGCGAAGAGGAAACGATCGTCGTTCAATTTCCTAATCTTGTTAGAACCCAAGTCGGGTGAATTAAGATGGCAGAACGTGTTTGAACGTAATTTATGCAACTTTCAACTGGATAGTTTTGTGAAGTGTTTAAAAATGATTGAAATATATGGCAGGAGTAGAAGGGCGTGCATCATTCCTCGGAGTTATTTCTGTTCGCCCCCCTTCACTCTGTCACATATTATTCTTACATGTTTGTATAAATTTCAAATCCATCTGGAATATTGCATGGCCCTAGAGTGTATATAGTTGAGATGAAAGAGAGAAATAGTAGATTATCGAGACCAAGGGAGTAAGAAAAAAAAAGAGAGGGAGACTTTAGAAGTAATAAATCATTTGAAATTTCAGGGCCGACTTGAAGGGCTTTTTTGGGGCTCCTGCCACCCTCTTTGCTAATTGGAAATTGGGTCCCACCACGATTTTACATCGCATAAACGCAGGTTAATGTTTGCCCTGTTCCCTAGCGTGCATATGGAAATAAATAACCCGTGTCAAAATCGCTGGAAACATTATCGAATGCGGGAATTACGTTCACGTATGACGTCACAATTTGTGAAGGATGGAGGAGCATGTGCGACGAGGTATATGATTTAGGTTTTATGACGTCACTCTTATGAACAAACAATATGGCACATTTTAAAAACTGTACACAATAAAGCTGCGGGATGGGTCATTTAACTTATATGTGGAAATCTAAAAAATACATGTTTTACATATTACACGTAAAATTACATTTTCCTCTTGTGCAGTTTTATCTCCTTCCCAACGGTTATAAATTTGTTTTTAAAAAAATGTCTCGCTTATTTAATAAAAAAACATGGAAATAATAAAACTTCAGAGATAAATGAACTTATTTTCGTAAAATAAATCCCGCATGTAATCCTTAGAATATCTTAAAATGCATTCCCTATTGCAAATTAAAGTCTAGCAAAAGTTCATAGACATCATTTTTCAGTATGGTATCGACATTTTCTCTTTATATCACTTGAATTACATACTTTTAGTTGTGCTGTCTGTTTTGTCTCTTCTATTGAGTTTTAAAGTTATGAAACCAATTCCCCATTTTTTTTTTCGTATGCACAAGAACATGTTAGCGGTTTTTTTTATATTATTTTTGAAAACGTCTGGTTTGCAAATACCAGAATATCTCGAAGATGATTCGATGGATAGTACAGATGAAGAACAGCACCAGTTATCCAACTAAATTGTGATCCTTCTGAACTGAAATGTAGCTTATTTTTTGATCAGGATCGCGACCCTCAGTTAGGAGGCATACTACTTTAGGGCGGGTGATGCCATATGCACTATATTCCACATTTTTTTTTTTTTTTAAACACTCATTGAGTATACAATTCAAAATTCATCGACAAAGAAAAATAAAAAACACAATCATAGCCTTAACAATTGATATCTTCACAACTTCAATCAGCAATCATCTGTTTGAATCAGAACAAACATTCTCAAACAAAAGGCATCCACTGATCCACATAATTCACTTCACATCCATAATATATTTTTTCAACTTAACATTCCAATGTTTACACATGATCGTACATTTGAGATTCACACATTCAAACAATCCTTTACGAAGTGTCATAGGTAAATTATTCCAATCTGCATAAGAGCG
>JAQGBW010003122.1:0-17252 GCA_034698625.1 Julus scanicus
TTTGCCAAATAAGGTTCAAAATTGTTCTAATGAACTTAAAAAAATCGTGGTGGTCAGTTGTAGAAAAAATTTTTTTTTGTTGGTGGTCGAATTGTAGAAGAGATCCAATTTGGGAATAAGATTTGTTATGTTTTACGGTTTGTGAATACCTTTAAAAATAAAAAGGTGAAAAATATCCCATTCCTACCCCAAAAACAAATAGTTTGCATTTGGCTTATTAACTACCCTTTTTAAACTGTTGAAATATATGGAGAGCATTGGTAAGCCGGTTGTCTATAATTCCATTAGTACAATGAATAGAAAAAAATGGCTTTCATTCAGTGTGTCAGTTATTTCCACTCCATTGTTTTTAATGGACTGTGAAATGGACGGCAAAGTGCTTTGGCTTTTTAACTGAATTGCGAAGCAGAAGCGCAACCCAGAAGATAGTAGCGAAATAAAACATACATATAAAAAAAAATCCCGCAGGGGGTATGTAAAAAAATGGGCACCCAAGGGTGATAAAAAGAGGGTCAAATGCAAAGTGGTCGTTTTCTAATAGATTTCGAAAACGACTTTCTCTACATCCGCTACAGGCACACTGTGCAAGGGTCTCCAAATTTAAGACGTGTATTTTTAAAAGAGTTAATAATGAAGGCAAAATGTCAAACTTATCAAATGGCCACTTTGCTTAGGCATGTACCCAAGTCGTCAACGTATATATAAACGAGCAACTTTAGGGAATGGGATGATCAAAAGAATGACGGATTTACGGTAAATATCACTTTAAGTGGTCGTAATTTCAAAACTAACACTTGAACCATTACACGAATGCAGTAGTGCCAAAGAGGAAAACAAATGAGAGATTTTAGGCTGAATTATTAACGTTGTCAGGAAACTGCTTCTCAACAGTGATGGGGGAAAAAAACCATTCGGATTGCAGAAGGACTCGTTAAACCAATAAACTAGAATTAACTTTAATGAGGTATTGAACCTATATCGGAAAATATGGATTGAAAACATAATAACTACATTTGAGATAAGACCATACAAAAATCCATGGCTTCCAATGTGGAAATACGGTACATGTATGTGCCATATGGACCATGTTATGCTTTTGATTGGACAAAAAATAGCCATATATGGACAAGTTAAGCTAATGAATGTTTAACATGTTCCATACATGGCTTCAAATGAACATTCAAAAGCTTAACATGTCCCAATTCTCCAGTTTAGAAACTATCTGAAAACCTTAGCGTTTCCCTTATTTTGTCCATGTCTATTTTTATAATATGGATGGCAAAACCTATATATGTTGGACTTGCGTTATATACAAGTATTGACACGACTAACAATTTGGTAACATGTTCGTAGAAAGGGTTTTTTTTCTGTTATTTTGTTCTTTGGTCCTGGGTCTCATTTGACTAAATAGATTGATAAATCTAGCGTGAAAATTCCAGTCTTCAGGTGAATCAAATGCCTCGGTGATAAGCGAGAAAACACGTCCTAGTCTCGGCTACAAATGAAATTATCGAAGTTGGGGGGTTGGAAAAAGGGGAATTTTTTTTTTTTTCAAAATAAAAGTGTAGGTGGAAGGGTAGGCTATGGGATTATCCCATAGTTGCACTTCCCTCTATTTGAGTTCGTCGCACTAACCGCATTAAGTCGCAGCTCCCCATTGGTGTCCGGGGCTTCCATCCGAAATGTAATTGAAGCGACTTGATGACAATTAGATTTCCAATGATCTGCTATTAGATTTGCGAGGGCTTTGTTACTGGCGCGCGACGCCCGAAATGATAGAAATTTATTTAGGGTATTTAGGATATTAAATTAAAGCGGTTTAGAGAATTAATTCTAATCAAACGCGGTGCCAGAATTAAGTTAGCCATAATTACGCGCTGTTTGGATAAACAGTGTCGAGATATTGTCATCTTTATTGCATTAGGATAATCAGGTTAGCCTTCCTTACATCCTCTAGCTCTTCGGATCGACTTGATTTTACGCATTCGCAACTTTCACTTTTCGTATATATTCTGTCTTAGAAGAACATCTATACGGTTGGGGATATAGGAAAAAAAACTCACATTTTTTCTGCATATTTTTTTTTAATTTTTAATACGTTTAAGGCCTATCGATTCGGAGAATCTGCGTGGGGAAAAAATGGGAATGCAAATTTTCTGTTGATTTTATACATTATACATATATAGAAAAAAAAATGAACGTAACAAATACCCTATACTTGGCTGTCATCCTTTTTAGAGTGGGGTGGAAGGGGTTTCTCCCATCACAAAGTTTTTCCACAAGTACATAGGGGCCATTCAAAAAAGACGTCCCGAAATTCCTGCAGAAATTTATCCCCACTACACCCAGTCCACATGATTGTAATATCTATACTTCTAATGCTAAACTTTTCCACAAGTACTCAAGTTATAATTAGGGGCCGTTCAAAAAGGACGTCATAAAGGAAGTGGGAAGGAAGGAGGGGGGTCAGTTGTCAAGAGGACGTGATGGAAGTGAAGGGGGTGAGTGAAAGCCAATATATATATATGGACGTTCACTAAGGGGCCATTCAAAAAAGACGTCCCTGGAATTCCTTCCAAAATTGACTCCCTGTCTACATGGTGTGCACATACCAGAAGAATTCCCCCCCCCCCATCCCTCTCTTGAGGACGTCCTTTTTGAATGGCCGTTTATTTATCATTTTTTGTATGCTTGTCTTCTGTGAATAGTTTCTCTGGTCTTTTATCCAGACTTTGAGATCATGTTTTTTTTGCGGACAATTTTAATCACCCTCAACTTAATTTAAGTTCGACATTTGGCTTTTAGCATTTGGCACGATCACCTCCAAGGAAATCATGTGTGTTCTAATCGATCCAATATACACTGCAAGGGGCTCGAACGTGAAATTTATAAATATATATATTTGAATTAAGCTTCGCCGCATTACCAAAGACTATAAATTAAAATGAATTAATTCAATAAAAGGCAAGTAAACATTAATGCGAATTACCACATAAGCGAATTAAGGCATGATTAGTTATGGCGTGGCGGAAATTCTCCAGCCATTTACCCCTTCTTCTGCATTATCCATATCACGAGAGAATGAAAGTTATCCACGTATTGATCGCGTCAAAATTAAGAGCATTTTGCAATATCTTTCAAAAATTACAATGTTTTTTACGATGCAGGATGGGGTGCAAGTATACATTTTATGCAAAAGTTACTGGCTAAAAATGTTAAAATGTAGGTTAGGTGCAGTTACAGAAAATCCTGGCACCAGCCACTTTTTAGAAAAGCACCTAAATAAGTGAAACTTGTTTGTTTTCCAAGATTTACAATGAAATCTGCTACCGTTAATTCACAATCAAGGCATCGTAATAAAATACTTTAAAAATGTACTGTGGTAAATTAATGAATATCTGGTGTTTTCTATACAGGGTGGACCAAAAGTCATCACTGCCCCACATTTTTTCTTAAATCTTATTGAAAATGAAGACTAAAATAGTTGATTTCATTCAAACTGACAATTCTCTTCTTTTTTACAAATTTGATATTTTGTTACTGATATTTTGTAAGTGTTGTTACTGGTCCCAAGTTATTATATGTGCATGGATTTTGTTAACAAACGGTCGTAGTTAAAATCTAACAACATCAGTAGATATAGAACACATGATTCTCTATTTACCCGCATTAACAGAATGTTTATAACTATACGATTTAAGAAAAAGGAAACTTTAAACGAGAATACAATACATGTTCTGTATATAAGAAAATAGCGTGAAGAAATGACCAAAAGAAGGGGAGACTGTGCATCGTAAAACGGGGCAAATGCATCGTATATCCTCCTTTAAATCAAATGAAGATTTTACGAGCACTTTTACTTAGATTAAATTGTTTACGGGACCATTTACCTAAGTCCCAAAACCTATTTAATAACTAGTTTAAACGATGCTATAATATGGCTTATTTGCGCGTAATCGACGAAGACAATTTCAAAAGCTACTAAATCGAATTAAAAAACCATTCCCACGAATGCATTCGGAAAATGAGAAACCTGTTAATAAGAGTGAAATATATTCAAAAGCTATTTCGGATAAGATTCGCTAGCGTCTTGGAAACAAGTTGAATAGACTTTTTATGTAGATCTTGTCGATTCCCCGTTCAAGTCCAGCCTCACGTGACTTGAATTTTGTATTAACGTCGCCTGAATAAATCGAATAGGCTTATCTCTCAATCTGAGCCTCTGAGGCCACGTGATGTCGTCCATTATGCAAATGCATGGTGCATCACTGCATGGCGAATGTGCATGTAGTGATTGCCTATCCATTTACTTGGACGTAACGTTATTTAGGGGTTCTTCTAAAAGAATCCTGAGAGGGGGGTAGGGAGGTGTCTGCTGGCAATGTGGACAGGGGAAAGGAGGAGGAAGCCAGCCATTATGGAAATCCACTAATCATGGTATATTTCAGTTTTTATATTTTTTGTTTAATTGAGCTTTAACGGTCAGTTCAAGTGGAAATGGATACCAGAAAAAAATATGTCCCCAGTCCCAAACGTATTTGTATTTTTAAAACCTCTGGAAGGTCGGGAATTATGCTTAACTTTGTGTTAAACGCCAACTTTGTGCTGGAATTTCCCTTCGAGGTCAGGAAATTTCCGTTAATCAGAAGAACCTGGAGAAATGTCATGGAGCTGGTAGGTAGTTAGGCGGGTGCTTGGACATTTATAGGATGGCTAAGTTCCAACATATTTTCTGCACACCCTTCTTTTCCAAGAAAAATGAGGGACGTCTATGAAAGGGGGAGGCTGGGATAAAATAGTCTCTCTCCCCCCCCCCCTCATTTAGGTGTCCTTTTTGAACGGCCCCTAATTATGTGGACAAGTTTTGCATTATAAGTATAGGCATTACTGTACGTCCAACTCAAAAAACATCCTATTATCTTTCGGAACAAGCTATTTAGACAAAAAAATATTGAAATGCATCTACACGTAGCTGCATGCGTTGTCAAATAGGCCTAGGCTTCGAATGCTAATCCTGTCCTTTTTTTGTCAGCCCTGTTGGAAAACCAGCAGCGTAAAATATAGGCAAAGCCTTCGCTCGGGAGTCTCTTTTCTTTATGAAACTGCGCCCAGAAATTAATTAAATTACACGAGAGGTTAGAGAAAAGATTTCCTCGCTATTAAGTGATTAAACCGACAAGCGCGGCAATTATTCTTGGCATTGTCTTCAGCAAAAGAGATTACATTTTCATTCAGTTAAATTGCCTAGATTACACGATTCGAGCGCATCTTCAATACTGCAGTATACGCATTCGGTCGCCATTGAACCACGTGGGGGTGAAAAAATACATTTTCAAAACCACTTTTCATATAATCAACTTTCTAAATAGATGTGTTTGACAAGTGAAAAAAATCGCTATGTTTCGCAAGAAGAAGGGATTGAAGCACTATATAATGCACTTTTCATCCAAATTCCGCAACTCTTATGAATCCTAATTTCGTTAACTTTTTTCCCTTTTTCAAAATTGCCAATAACGTGAATTAAACGCATAACCTGCTTAAGCAGCTCTTTAACATAATTATTTGACTAGGCTTAATTAACACCCACTGAATTGCTTGTTTTTAATTTTTATTCGTTGAGTAATAGTGAAATTCATCAATTCAGAAAACCATCATAGATACTACGTACAGTAGAACCTGTCTAACTTCAACCTGTGTAAATGAACTGGTCCCGAACTTGGTAACCCATGTACAAATAAACCTGTCTAAATGCATATTTTTCACTGGCCCCAAAAGTATGAGTTTAGCAGTGGCGGCTCGTAGAAAAACCAGTGGGGTACTGCGGAGCAATGCTGTGAATCACGCTAGTCATGACTGCATGAGCGACAGTGCTCTCTCTCCTTCGCAGCCTGAAGTGAAGCTTCCTATGTGCGCATGCGCACAACAGTCAAACACTACGTTGCTGGAATTGCGAAACACATAGTTTCATACCAAATTTTTTTATATCTTTTTTCATTAACTGGGGGATTGATAAAGATATAATTAATTAAAGAATAGATTAAGAATAAATTAAATTAGAAAGAATCGGTGATATCAAGTGATAGGAGATGCTGCAGTTCCACAATGCCTATATGCAAGCTGCCACTGTTAGTGAATAAAAATGCCATGCATGTTGATGAATATTAGAAAAAATAACTTGATACAAATCTGTTATTTGCATGAAATGAATCCATGTGATTTTTTTATTATGTGTAATTTTAATAAATTTCAGCATTTGTATTGATGATTATTTTTTTATATTTCATAGATCACTCATAATTGATGTTTTCATGAAGAATTGTTATCCAATGAATCGCCTATCTGTACGACAGATTTCTTGTTCTCGTGTGAACTTGTCATTGACATTTATGACACTTCAAAAATGATGTTTGCCCAACAATAGACTAATTATTTTAAATGAGTTTGGTCATTCAACCTGGGGATGCCGTTGTGTAGTTGCCCTCAAAGACGTTGAGGTGAAAAATCGAAAGACAGGTCTTCGTAAGTAAATTAGGAGCTCTTAGAATATAGCTTGCATGCCTGCTTAAATTTAGTACATAAATAAATTTAATATAACATTAATTTAGTGTGTGATGATAAATAAATGAATAAATTTATCCAAAATACTTTCTACATGAATATTTTCTTCAAACTCATCTTACAATATTAGTTGGAATGCTTGTGACTAATGATTTTTTCATTTAAACTTCTTTAGGTGCATAGGATGATGTGGCAGTCCCCAACCTCATATATAAGAAAGATGACTCGTGCATCTTATTATTATTCCAACATTGCCATTGCTATTGGAATACGAGGGTTCATTCTGTTAGCGGCCAAAGGGAGGGGGAGTCTGATGACCACGAACTTAAGATTTCCGGATTTTTGGATTCGGAAAGCCTCCAGGTCAAACACAACCTCTGAGTTCGGTTTATCTGGGCGATGAGGAGTAACCAGGGATGGCCCAGTCTTTCGGGTCTCTTTCACCCCTAGTGTACCCGTCAGTAAAATGACGTGCCATGACGACACCCCTTCACCATGAAGCGTGAAGGGGAACCGTGTCGCTCTATTATGGCTGACTGGCACCCAGATTTCTACTGATCCAAAGATGGATAGTGGAGTTTGGACCCAGTGGCTACCCTCCGATGTTGAAATAATCGGGGATTGCGCATCGAAGACATCAAGTTAAGACACGCTCATCCATAAATGGTAAGTAGTTTGTCTTTCTATCCAATATTTTCATAATTGGTCAATGTGATTTCTAATCTATTCTATGTTAAATATGACCAATGGTAGTGGTGGTCGTTAAGTAACCACTGCTAAACAAACAAACAAGCATAAGCAATTAACAAAATCTTGAAGAATTTCTGTTTTAAAAAATTAACCCTACACCATGGGCACTGTTTCTTTCATGTGCATAACTTCTGGTGCCATCTTTCTAGGCACATGGTGAGATGTCTAAGTAAAAATGTGTTATTAACAAAAATTGACAATATTAGTTCTAAACATCTCAACTGTGTTTTTTGTTTTTTTTTGCTTTTTGGGGAGGTGACATACGTTGTTGACTTGTTTACAATTGCTTAATTATATTGTTATGCTATATTAAAGTTATTTTCTTTACTTCCATAGATGATGCCACCATTCTACAGACGAACATTCCACTCTTCTAAGGCAACAAAAGTAACCTCTGGGCGGTTGAACCCTTCGGCAAGCATTAGTGTGTCAGCTTTGGGTACGGCGCTGGGCGTATGGCATTCTCCTTATGAGGGCGCCATGGTAGGTGAACTACCGCTGAAGGTCAGCTATCGTGCTGACCCTCGGTCGATCCACGTGCGTCATTAAGACACGGTTGGTCTCGTGTTCAGCGTGATCGTAGCTCGGGGGGCACCTTAGTGTCGGCTGTAGCGGTCAACCAAACTCTGGAAGCTTCGTTGACCTGTTCATCGGAATGTTTCGTTGAAGACATCTTAAGTAGTATGTACAAAAGCAACAATACATTTCCCAAGGGAACCCATTAATAAGCATATGTTTAATTATAAAGGTCAAAATTTACTTTGACAGTTTCTCAAGGGGTATCTTATGTTAAATAAAAGTTAATTAGTAATAAATTGAAAACATACTTTCAGAGATATCTTTTAGTTATTTCTTTTTCAATCAGAGTATATGGAACTTAAAAAAAATATCTAACATTTCCCTGGGTGAGGTCCTTATTCATTGTTTGTGATTGTCTTGTTAAGTGTCATTTTTGAAAGCCAGTGGTTCGCCCCTAAACAGAGCCCGTAAATGATAGAAGTGATACAGTGGTCTTTAGTCATGACCACAGCTGTCTCCACCAGCTTAGCTAATTTCTATTTCAAAAGTTCAATTGGAACATCTCCAGGCTCTGTCAGGGTTTTCTTCCTTTCAGCATCCCAAAGGACACCAACTGAAGGACGCCAGCCAAAGTGCCACTTCCGTGGTTTTGTTTTGTAAATTTCTGCAAAATCGAATCACACATTTTACCATTTCTAATCACTTGTGTTGCTAACACGTTTTTTCATCTTTACGAGTTTGCAGCGGATTCTTGAATTTCCTTTACCTCCATTTTTTCTGCCCAAATTTAACTTTCTCAAATACACTCGCATGTGCCATTGCACAATGGCACGCACCAAACATGTCACATTTTTTGGTTAGGAACATACAACAGTCATCACAACACCAATGCGAACTACACGATCCCTTGAATATCGTGGGCCCCATTTCTGGTGCTCCAAGGTTGTGCTACATGGCAGCCTTCCTCCCGTGCCCACATATGACCTCTGACCAGCCACCGCTGGCGGTCAAGTACATAAGCAGAGCGCTAAAGGGCCGGGGGAGCCTTGTCATCGGGTGGGGGCAACCCATGAGAACCGCGTTACACTCGCGACACGTTGGCAGCTACTCCTAAAGGCTGCCAACTTAGCTGATAGGTGGGGTTCTTTGTGCTTGCGCAGTGTTTAGGGCTTAAAAGCTAGGTAGCTGAGTGTTTAACCTGTTGTTGTTATTGTTTGCAGGACTTCTCCCCTTCCTTAGAATCACTGGCTTTGGGTGCAATTTGTTGTGTTGACTATGTTGTGTTTTGAAGTGTTTTTTGCATTATGTACACAAAGTGATGCATTTTTGCGCTGCGTTAAGTATTTTAACTAAGTACGACTTTAAAGCTTAAGTCATACTTTCCTCCTTGTACTGCTTTTGTTACTGAAATGTGCACAGTTGAGTTTGGCTGTATGCAGTTCTAGTTTTCTCGTAAGATTGGTTATGGCTTTTAAGACACTCTTAAGGGGTTAGTGGAGATCCCCTTAAGTGCTTAAGTAAGGATTAAGATTTAAGAGTTGAATATTAAGTTTACTGCTGGTTTTGTAGGGTGTTGAATTTAATTTTCGGTAATTTGTTTGTAATAACAGAACACCTGCAATTAAAACCAGTTCTTAATTAATTATATAGTTAACTAAGACAGTTTTAAACGTACCTGATTAGTATAACCTGTACTACTAACCTGTACTAGATATTTGTTAAAACGAGCTGTCTAAGATTTAATCTGTAATTATACTAATCAGTTCTTAAAACTCAACCATTTTAAAAATACTAATTTCTTGTTTCATTTTGCTAAACATGCAAATTGGTGAATTTGCAAAATTTACTGGGCTTGATGCGCCCATCACAGATTCTTTCTTCAATAGGGATCAATCTGGTGTCCCAAAAGTTACCAGTTCCAGAGATTAAAATAACCACAGAATGTTCTATTCCCTATTGAACATTTTCGGAAGTACTTAGCCATTACGCGTTTTTTTGTGAATAAATTAATTTCGCCCCTTCTTCTTCAAATTAAAACCTGGCAAAGCTCTTGCACAAATTTTCTATGATTTGTTAATAAACTTTAATTACACAGCTTGAAACTTTTCTAGATTAATGACGCAATAAACTATACCCACGATGATGGCATTTAAGATTCAGTTAAATTCGATATTCTGCCCATCCCCACCTTTTATTTGTAAAAGCAAAAGTAGGAAAAGTGTATGCTTTTAGACAGGTATTGTGCAGGTGATTATTATTATTATTATTATTATTATTTTAATTCAGTAATTTGATGTAACACTATACAAAAACAGTCACAACAAAACCGAATAGAGCACTCAAAGAGTAAAAACATCTACACCACCAGAAATAAAACAATCACTTCCAGGTCAACTCCCATGGATAAAAGAAACCCCATTCAAGTCCCAAAACATATACAAAGTAAATCAGTATTAGCAAAAATTATCAGCATTTTCTTATAATAGTGCATAGGACTAATACTAGTTTTATGTCTCATATTTGTTAATTTATCCGCATTTTTAATACAGTTGAACCTGTCTAAATGCATACACTTGGGACCGGTGAAAAAAGTTTTTAGACAGGTTATGCATTTAGACTGGTCCCAAGGCAGGACCAAAATATTTTATGCTTAGTGGAGACCCGGCTTTATCTAAAAAACAAAACTGAATAACAGCGCCACCTATGTTTGAATTTCTTACACTGATTTGAGAACAGCCATTTTCATCCTACTTTACATCTTCCATGGGGTCTTACTCGGTCTACTGAATCATCTGAAATAGTTTTCGATATATAAACTTTATTTTGTGGATACATGGACGTGTAAAGAGGCCACAGGCCTGCCCTCGAGCACTTTTTTTATTGTTTCTAATACCGTAGCCTTCAGCCCTCTTCCAACTTTTATTGTCATATATTTCATCATTCTGAACCACAGATCTTATTTTTCGCATTTGGCCATTTTAATATTTCAAACGAAATGGGCAGGGGGCTCCAAACTGAGGCCCAGCGTCCAGTTGAGTCTTTTTAAAAGCAAATTTGGTAGCTCCCTCGTCCACTCGGGGGCGTACAGTGGATATGTTGGCCCGTGAATTTATTGCTCTGTGGCGACGGTCGTTTATCGTTTATCGTTGAAAGTTGGAAAATTGCGTGTCCAAATATTAAAAGATAAACGAATTAGAAAAAAGCAAAGTCAGGAGCGAAACGATGAAGAATGGCAAATGGTTTTACGTCAACATTTATTTTTATTTGAGCCCATTTTTTAGGGGAATAAAAGGAAATTTAATGAGTAGATTACAGCATGTTTGATGACCATCCTCTTTAATTCCCATATATACTTCTCGTTGACCAATATGCCACAAAGCTATTTTAAAATAACAGTAAGAGTGCCTTTAAAATTTTTAAATTCAATTTTTTTTAAACACGGCCATACATGATTATGTAAAGCCATTATGGAAGTCCACTATTGAATTTTGAAAACCTTTGGAAAGTTGGGAGTTATGCCTATCTTAGCGTTAAGCACCAATTTTATGCTGGAATTTCCCTTCGAGGTCAGGAAATTTCCGTTAATCAGGAAAATCTGGAAAAATATCGGGGAATGGAATAACAAAGCGGATGCTTAGAAATTTATAGGATGGGTTTTTGTATGTTCCAAAAAAATTTCTGCACACCCTACTTTTCAAAAAAATTTAGAACGTCTATGAGGGGGGAGGTGGTTGGGCTAAAATTGACACCATGTTGTAGACAGGGGGTGAGGGGGGGAAGTTCAATTTTTGAAGGAATTTTGGGGACGTCCTTTTTGAATGACCCCAAAGAGATAATGGCATTTGAGGCCATGCTACATGTCTAAATACGTCCTGCAATTTCTGGTCTGGCTATACATTACATAGAATAAGTCATGTGTTTATACATGGTTAATATTTTTTCCAAATCTAAGTAGGCACTTGCAGACAGTGTCTTTAGATGTTATTTCAGAGGTTGCATGCAATATTGCAATCGGTGCATGATCCATTGTCCAGGGGGCGCAAGTTTGAGGGTGCGTGTGTCTTTCCAGCCTTTGATAACCGTCATCATCGATTGCGACATTAAGCCATCGCTTGTCAAACTAGTGTCGAGTACATGTTTCACCCGTAATTAGGACGATAGGGCTTGTTCCAAATTAAGTTAAAACGAACGATTCACTTCGCATTCAAAAACAGTTTTTCTGGGAAGAGAAGAACCCCATTTTGTCAATGTTTTCCCTCTTGTTTCCAAACATATACTAGGGATGGAAGTATCGGTAAAAATTACGATACAAAGTGTCGAAATCAGTATCAAAACCCCAATACTGAACCTTAATATTGGAAGAAAGTATCGATACTTATTGTAATCAGTATAGTTTTCGATAAGCAAGATAAAAATGTAAAAAAAAATTTGGAGAATTTGATAAATGATAGAGATTTCTTTCCTTGAAGCTGTTGATAATGAATTAATTCATTCATGGTATATCTTCCTTAATAAAGTCAAGGAAAATGCCACGGAAAATTTTTCACAATACAATATTTCATAAAATACACTATTACTGCTAAGGCGAAATTAGTAAAGTTTAATATGGGTTCAAATTCGACATCACTTACATTGAAGACGATGGCGGAAACTTGACCCGTCCTCAATTGCGTCTTGATTTGATTTGTGGTTCGAAACCCATGCGACCAGATCATTTTAAAATATTTAATATTACTGGTAAAAAATCCGAACCTTAGTTACCAATGGGAACAGATGATATGACACTCGTGACCTGGCCGAAGTCCCAACATAAACAAAAGCAGTGACGCCACCTGCTAACAGGACAGACAGAAATTCCAGACAGAGCGATTATATGCAAATCAGTTTTCCACTAGGACAAACTTCATGTTGTAACTTTGAACTGTTATTTCGACATAAAACTGGTAGTACTGGTTTTAATGGCCGATTACATTAATCGCAAACGGCGCAACTCGCCCTGGAATCGAGGGAGAGGCTAAACTGAATTCGCGCAAATCTAATAAAAGGGTCCGAAAGTCGAGGGTCAAACTGATTTCATTTTCCGTCGCCATACGAAAATTTGCATGGCGCTGGGATTGGAGCCGAGAAGAAAAAGGGGATAAAAAATAAATAAGAAAAACACACAAGCATTTGAATAATCGGGTTAGATGACAATGCTCATCAGCACGAAGAGCACACATCGCTGACTTATTCAATAAGAAAACAGAATAATACGACGTCACCTCGCCCATATTTGAAACATTTAAAGAGCACCACCAATGTATATTATATATACGCGTACGTGTGAAAGAAAGGAGAGGAAGGAAAAAAATGCATACAAAATCAGACAGAAAACGAGAGAAAAGAATAAGGGTGGGGGGGGAGAAAATGAAAAAAAAAAAGATTGAAATCCATGTGTCAAACTAATACCAAAACCCTCGTGGCAACCATCATATTTGGGCCAAATTTGATAAGATTTTAAAACATTTGCTGCCTAAACGAAAAAACATGAAATCACCTTCATTTAAATTGCATTCAACTCAACGTTGATGAAAAATTGAAAAATAAAACTGAACATTCGAAGCTTGGGGCGGCAATATGGAGGATATGAAGTGAGAGAAAAAATGAGGAAAGGAGGGGTGGGTAAAATAAAAAGCGGGGTTATTCAACGCTTTAGGGGCTCAATAAAGCCTTGCATGAATGGAACAAAGATGAAACTCGGAATTTCTGAGATTTTTCCCTAACTAAACATTTCTTTCCCGCGTCATCTTAATTTGTTTTTCCAAGCTGTTTGTAATTTACATTTTGTCATATAGATGGCGTTGTATCGACAACTACCATTACATACAGTCTTGGACAGACAATGACATCTATTGGTGGAATTAATAACGACATAAAGTTAAATTATGCCCATTATGCATGGCCCCTGTCGAAGATGTAGAACATGTTGTCAAGGACTGTCCCTTGCTAGGCCCCACCCCTGACACTTGGAGGGAAAAAACCCTGACACAGCTGTTGGGCTTCTGTTCAAAAAAGAATAATGAAGATCATTTGATGGACGTCAAAACTAGACTAGTCCAGTGGCGAACTCTTCGAAATAGGTGCTCTACACAGGGTGAGAACACTGTAGGCGCCCCAAACACCTCTATATCTCATACATAGAGGACTCCTGCTAGATGCAGGGTGGCACACCAGTGCTTATTGGTCAAATTTTTGGGCCCTCCGTTTGAAAGGAGTAAAAACATCTATTCTATTCTATTCTATTTTGTTATTTTAATAAAAATTAACCATTTAAATCAAAAAATAAATATAACAAGACCTTGTAAACGTCTTAAAAAATGTGTATACATTTTTAATTTTATTGAAACTTTTTTATTTTGAAAAGGAAGTGAAGTGCAAATTTTACCATTGAAATACATAGGGTACCAAACCCCCTTAAAAGTATGGCAGCTGCCATACCGGTTTCGGCGCCAATTATGATGCACTTGCTGATCCATTAGGCTATTTTTTACAATTTTTATTTTTATTTAATCTCTTTTTGTTTGGCTGTGAGTGTCGTTGAAATATACTCGTTGAAAGGGGTAGGTTGTAATCCCCCTTAACTTCAGTCTTCATCTTTCCCTGGTTGCCATAGTTACCAAAGCATCACACGCACATGTGTATGAATCTGGCGAATTTTTATCGATTCATTATATTTTTTGTCTATTTCTTTTCAGAGTCCGTTCCTTGTGTTCATTTTATATTGGAGAAATTGGAGATGAAAAAGTTTACGAAGTTTATAGAAGAGCCAAGCAAACTCTGGTTTCGTTTTTATGCATGGGTGATGGAGTAAGAGGAAGTTGCATACAACATGACATCATTTCAAATAATATTGATAACCAAAGAACGCATTATGAAGACTTATAAAATTAAACCAGATGTATTGAAGCATTTTTGAAATTACATCATAACAACTTCAGCATTATTTTAAAATGAACAATGTCTACGTGTGTGATAAATCACGAATAGCACTATTCAAATT
The DNA here is from genome assembly GCA_034698625.1 of Julus scanicus. Classification (NCBI taxonomy): domain Eukaryota; kingdom Metazoa; phylum Arthropoda; class Diplopoda; order Julida; family Julidae; genus Julus; species Julus scanicus. Next base: position 14,867 of record JAQGBW010003122.1, read on the forward strand.
CTTCGACTGACCAAACTAAACTTTGAAAGATGAAACATTAAGAATTAACAGAAAACTAAATGTGTTGAAATACCATTATTAAATCCTTGAAAGTTCCTATTTTCTCAATGATGATATTTTACATGCAATCCCACCATATTGTTTGAAGGCTGTGATTAATCATGTATTTCTTGTACAAATGTGTCTTCAAAAATCAATTGTATTTTTAAAGTTGTTTTATCCTGTCATGTTTTACTTGTAAACAGGATTATTGATTGTGCACGAATAAATTGTGTTTCCAAACAGCATTTACCAGTTTTAAATTTGAGTTGCAAATACAATTGCAGGGCTTATTGCAGCAATGTGATAAGCCACACATTTAAAATTGTTCATGAGTGCGGTTTTTAAGTTTTAAAAAATTACATAATTTTAATGAACTCGCCAATTAACAATTGCTTATGTTATCATAAGCTTTAAACATAATAGGCACCTTTTCCAACCTTTAGAAGTCAAATTAATCCTGAGGAATATTTATTAAATTTTTTTATTATTATGATACAAAGATTTTTGAGGCTTATCATTATTTCAAGAAATTTTACAAATTCTTAATTTTTATAATGTAATTTTTTAAGCTAAACAACGCCATTTTTTTTAAGTAAAAGTAATTTTTCCGCATTACAATGCGATTTTTGTAAAGTAAAAGTCCGATTTTCAAGATAAAAACACAATTTTTCAACCTTAAAGGTACGATTTTTCTTGGGTAATTATGCAATTTTAATTTCCCCGGGGCCGATTCTCTGTTCTGCAACGCCCTACATAATACTGGCGATCCTAAATGCATTGCCAAAATAACCTACTCCAAGATCCTGGACCATTTCGTTTAAAAATAGCGCCATTTGTGGCTTGAGGGCCACGTGACATTCAGCTGATATGACGTCACCTTAACAATAAAACATGGCCGCGTACTTAATCACGCCAAGTGTTAAACCTGATACATTATTGGGCTCTTTAATTATTATGGGTTGTAATCTTAACCAATTTTCATAATTAATGACCGCAAAGTCCAAATATGGGAGTGTGTTTCGGTCGATGTTGTCCAATTGGAAGATTCAGACGGTAGATACAATTTTTTTTTATATATAATGCATTTTCTTACGAAATTAGAAATCGAACAACCACCCACAATGATATCAGTAATTGCCTCTAGATATGTTATTTTAATGTCCTATTTATAAAGAAACTTACAATTAGTAGTAAATCCCAAGGGCATCGTGCTGAATAGCTATGGTTTGTTAAATAGTAGCATTTAAGCCAAAAGGCATCATGAAATAAAGGACGCGACATTGACCCCACCTTATACATAGTACATTTGTAAAACTTTGTGAATTAAAATAATGTGATTATAATTTAGCTTTTATACCAAGTAAACGTCGTTCCTCTTTACATTATACGTACAGTGGGCAAAAAATGTAATTGCACACCCAATAAAACTCATATTTTTCGTAAATAAACCAACAAATTGTTCCCAAAACATTTTCAGAAAATTGGTAGAACATTTGGGGATCTTTAGATCACCAAGAACAAAGACTACGGTGGGTAAACTCAACTGTTTAATTATCGTAGTCACAGAAATTGTTGAAAATACAAAGATTGAAATTAAAAGTACAAAATAATTATATACTGTAAATTAATGAAATTATGCTGCTTGTAGTTGACTTCCTAGGAGAACTAGACTAGTGGAGATAGTCTAGGACGAAAAAGGACGTCTTTCCTGTAGGAGAGCCAGCTAAGTAAGAGGTCGAGTTGAGAGGCAAGATGGCGGAGGTCCCTTGACCATTTGGGTGTGTCCAATGGTAAGGGCCAATGAAGGTTGACCTCCATGACATCAGAAGTCTGTGTACAGGGGTTGTCATCCCTGTAGGTAGCTTGGGACGCCATGTTGCCCTTGTTGTATTCAGAGGGGGAAACCAGAGCCTGGGGGCACCATTGTGACAAGGGCCGCCACAAATTTAATCCATCTACAAGGATATCCAATATGACATCATCAATCATTATGAGTATCCATAAAATATGTGCACTGCACAAGTATAGCAGGAATATGTGGTTTTTGTACATACGTTATATTTAAGTTGCTTGTACATACTATTTATAGTTTCCCTGTAACAATATATAATAATCAACATATACATATTTAACAGTTTTGACTGTTTTAAATTCACGTTATGCCCTATTGAAACTTGTCAGTGCAGTGGAGGAAATTGAAAACAGGACAAGGGCTTCAAAAATAAATTACTACTTGTCCTAAAACTTAAAACTCCTCCAAACTAATAACCCTTCCAAACTAATAACCCCTCCAAACCAATAACACCTCCAAACTAATTACCCCTCCAAACTAATTACCCCTCCA
>JAQGBW010003123.1:0-17252 GCA_034698625.1 Julus scanicus
ATGTTGTCCCAATTAAACACGTAAATTTACTGTTGGTTCCTCGGGTTAGTTTCTGTTCTTTGAGATTTGGCCCAAATTAGCGGCTGCCCCAATTAACCGGTGGCCCAATTAAGCGGAATCGTCTGTAATCGCATTTGTCCGCTTTCCGAGGCCTATCCTACTCTCGTGTTATTTCCGTTAGCCATGTCACCGCAGTTCGGCCTTAAGAAAGTCTAACTCCGATAAGCTCGAACCGAGATCTTCTCGGTTCCCTGGACTCACGATAAAGTAGTCACTTCATCTGTCCTAAAACCCGAAAAAGTTACAACTGAGATAAGTTAACCCGCTAAAAAAGTTTTAAATCTCTGGTCCCCCAAAAAACTTCTTAACACGGTTCTACTTTATATTAATATCGGCAACACAATGATCTAACCGTTTGTTTGCATTTTTATTGCTTTAGGAAATAGTCGCCGCATTACAGAGTCAATGCAATATCATTCCAATTACGGATAACTTCCAATGGCCCGAGCCGGAGCAGTTGCCCGAAGACATGAGAGCAGTGTCGTATTTCAACGGAGTACGGTGAGTAGCGGGTTTTTTTTCAAGTCACGAGGGAAGAAATTTGCTTTGCCGTCTTATCCTTATCGCTCTCGTCTTATTTCTAGATGGATTCACGATTACCAGGATGCGTGCGTCGAGAAACTGGAACGGTTTATGAGAGGGGACATCAAGGGCACCGACATGGTGCAGGGACGCTACGCCAACCTCGTCGGCGGCAACGGCACGCCCGGAACACCCAACATGGCCAACGGACGCAGCGGCAACTATCAGCGCAGCCACAGCAACGAATCGAAAGGCAGCGTGGGATCCGACAACGGAAAGGATTCTTACGCTAATAATAATAATACGAACGGACCCGAGATAACCCTAATCGAATAGTGACCGAGACGGTCCCCAAATATTTATGTAGCTGGCAAATCGGATATATTTTTCGAATTTTCCCCGAGGTAGGAAATAAGCCTTTACTCTTCCCCCGCATAAGTACCCTGGACACGCGACGAACCGATAATTGGTATATACGGAACCGGAGCATCCGGTTTCGGCTTTTTGCGTTTCCAGGGTATTGGCTCCGCGAAGAACGTTCGACTCGCACCGATGGCACTGCGGCATCTTCAGCGCCATCTGCAGTTACGACCGCCCGCGCTCCTTTTTAGAAGCGTCAAGCGGTGAAGCTATCCATGTTCCGAGCGGAGCCAAACGTAAAAACCGTGTCGGTTATCTCTCGTTTATTTTTCATAAAAGTTTAATTTTTTTATCATCCATTTAAGAATGCATCGTGCCGATAAATAATTCGCATATACGAGAAATTAGGCACTAATTTTTAATAAGACGAAAACTACGGCAAACATTTGAGAATTTCATTCGGCAATCTATATAAAATATTCGGTTGATTTTTCCAACCTAACTTTAACGAATCTTATCGTAAAGTTTTTTTTTTTTTGGATCGTGTTAGGCAGCTAAGTTTTTCTCGCATTAAAAATCTCTATATATATAAATATATTTAAGACGTTTATACAAGTAGCGCAGCTTAATTATTTTACCCTTTCCTCCCTAATTATGTTTTTTTTTTGTGTTGTTTGATCGACAAAAATCAAACGCTTCCAGTTATGACCCATTCGTTTCACGAGTTTATTCATTGTTCATTTTATCATTGTTAGATCCATGCTAACATTTCATATTTTAATAAAAAATATAAATTATTCATTATTGTTTCAGACTTTATTTATGTTTGATTAAGCGGACGAGTAAGAAAAATTGAAATGTATTTTTCTGAACTTTAGGAACGGTTTTATCGGGAGGTTGAACATTATATTATGTCCGTGTAATTTTGAGGGATTCCGAAGCGGGCATAAGTTGTACTATATCGCATCGGTTTTCTTAATATCACTTGGCTTTATAGCCTCACTATTTATTTCCTTATTTAAATCCTTTGTGACTTCTAAATTCCATGGATTTTTCTAACAAATCGATTTAATCTGTCCAGACTTGTAACCACTTTTTAAGGGTGATTACAATTCCCTATATATATAATTGTATCTTTAGTTGTATATTTTTTAATTATAATTATAGGAAATTAATTGCTTCACATACTGTTATTACAAGCTATACCTCTCAATGGGTAAATTTGCAAAGACACTCGCAGTCAAACAAAAAAGATTTGAATAAAAATAAAAATGGTTTAAAATAACTTAATAAATCAGCAAGGTCCTTAGCTTGTCATTTTTCATTTTAAAATAGTAGATTTTTTAAAATTATTATTGGAATTTTTGAACTCACAACTTGTCTATTTCATACTGGCAGCGTGTGCAAAATAACAGACATTTTTTCAAAATTGTTTATTAATTTTAAAAAAAAAATCTACCATTTCATAGTGAAAAACATCAATATGAGGCCCATGCTGATCCATTGAGCCACCCCAAACAATTCTCACCCCAACCCAAATCTCCCTCATTCAACTGTGAGTATTTCTAGAGTAAATTTTATCATTAAATAACAAATTAATTGTTAAAAAATACGTGATTTACAAATTTATTAATACATTTTTAGGCAAACACGCCTTGTACTTATGATATTCGTGATTGCCAACTTTAAAATAAGTCAGGGGCAGCAATAAAGATAGAATAGTACATATTGTATATAATATTGTAAATAAGGGCAGAATTGTAAATAATATAATAAAACTTGCCTCCAAATCTGACATTTTTATTATTTATGTCATGGTTAGTTATCTAATTAGAACAAGATAATCAAGTGTAGGGATTTTATATGGCACGCTTATCTGGCAGCATTGCAAAACTTTAAAAATGGCGACTAACGAAAAGGAGTTCTTCTTCAAAGCAGTTCAACATTTGGCAAGATCCTTAGCTGAAATTAATCCCACGCCAGTTGAATCAGTAAGTTGTGTTTAAGGTACATTTCTCGATGAATATTTTTCAAGAAAATATGTTAAAATATGCGAAGGAGGCGAAAAACGCCCACGATTCTATCGCTAGACTGTCGTTTTTCGTCTGCTAGTTTATGAAAAACTGTCACTTAACAGCTGTATTTTTCACAGAATTTTCTTTCGCATGCCTTCAACTTGATTAAATAATAAATAAGGATTTATATACGTCTTATTATTGATAAAAATCACGTCGATTTCTTGCTGGTTAATTTTCTAATCATTGTAAAATTCGGTGTTAAACCTTTCAGGTGAAGCGTTTACAGAGGCTATGTCCCCAGATTTCGCCACAATATAGTTTTAGTTTGGATCAAAGGTCACAAGATGCAGTCGTGGCTCTCGGGATTTACTTTCTTGAATCTGGACTACAGGTGAGTTTAATTTGTCTTCGCAATTGCTCATGTGTTAACAGACTTTCGAGATTCATGGTGTCCTGCAGGGGCGCCGAGAGCCAGGTGGAAAATGGAGGGCAAGGCCGTTTGTGTCAAAACATTTTTTTTTGGGGGGGAAGGGGAGGAAAAGGTTTATAAAGTCCTCGTTTTTATCATAGAAAAATTGCGTTTTTACTGTAAAAAATATTGCGTTTTTAAGATAGAAAAATTGCGTTTTTGAGATAGAAAAATTGAGTTTTTCATTTTTCATTACAATTCCTAGAGGTAATTTTCAACATTACATTTTTTTGACACATTTCGGAGGTCCGGGCTCCTAAAAATCCAACCAATAACTGAGATATGCAACTTGTGCGGAAGTGGGGTAGAGGGCATTTAGCATGTCATGTGCCTTTGAGGCCTGTCGCATTATGGGTCCCGAATGTAACTTGGTGGAGGGGTCGTTAGGGTTCATAGGGAAGGGGTACTGAAAGATTACGCCAGTCAGGCAGAAAAACGCTTACGGAGTAGGTGGTGGTCACTTGAGCAACATCCAAAAGTTAATCTTAGTGCGGAGGAGAGTAGATTGGAAGTGTAAGTGCAGAAGGGTTCAGTGCCGAGAGGGATTAGTATATAGCGGCTCTCAGCGGGAGCGTTCGTCTAAAAAGACAGTTAGCTACACGATCCATCATCATCGACTCCACTATATTTGAGTAAAGTAAGATTCTGTTATATTTCAGCATCGGGAGATTATTTTACCATATTTATTAAGGCTGTTAAAGGGGTTGGCTAAGGCAACTTGGCCAGATGAAGTCAAAATCCGATGCACAGATCGTAAGTTTTGCGTCTTCGTTGAAATACTTCCTCTGTCTGCTTTTATTTTTGGCGTGTTCATTGTTTTGTAAATTTCAAGGCATTCCAGTCGCTGAAAGGTTTTCTTTTTGCCTCAACACCTTGTTGTCCGATGTGGCTGCCCAGAGCGATGATCCTCAGTTGCGTGAGGAGGTTAGTTAAAAATACGTCCGCTTTATCCAGTTGCGATCGGCCGTTCCTTACTAATCCTGTTCATCCGATTGCAGATTATTTCGGCTCAGGTGGATTTTTTGGGCGTTTTAACCAATTTATGCCATCAGCACAAGGACCAACCGTCGCCTCGTGGAAGCACGGCAAAATGTTAATATCTCTCGTGCCGTTGTTTTGTTGCAAGAAAATGTGCAAATTATACAATTTTTTTCTGCGCTTTATTTTCAGTGACTTTATGCAAGTCGACCGTTCCTATTTTGATCGGGCTGGCCCGTGCCCTGGGACGTGCTTCCACTCAAGGTCCTCCGCTCCTCTGTCGCATCTTTCCGCCTCCGAGTCCGCCGGAGCACAGCCTCATCGAGAGCCCTTCCAACAAGAGGAACGCTTTCACCACATTCCGGCCCATCATTCCTCGTTCGCTCTCCACCAATTTTAATCTGAACGCGGACACGGATTCTCTGCACGACGGACGCTCTAGCGGGCGGACGATCGGCTCCAAGCGATCCAGCATTCAAAGTCAGCAGAGCGTTTTGTACGATTGCACGGTTTACTTCTTCAGCAAGCACGGCTCTTGCTTCGGGCGTTTGACACCTCTCGGAGTTTCCGAGCTGACCGAATTGCACAACCCGCTGCAATTCTCGATCGTCCATTTGCAGGCCATTTTGTCTATGGTACGTGTCCTGGGGGGTCCTTTTGGGGATGTCGTTTTTCAACGGCTCCTTACATATTTTTATACAAAATCTTTTCACCGATGTTTTTTATTTAAAAAAGGCGAAAAGATTGCTGACGAAGGAATTTCTGCAGTATTTAGACGATCAGGCTCTTGATGTTTTCTTGGTATGTTCTGTATCTAACTCGAGTGGACCGACTCGAGAATATTTGGAAACAACGTATTGTCTATTTTCAGGGTGGACAAGTAAAAATATTTCCCTATAAAACATTTAACGAGACGTTAAACCTCGTTTTGGTAACCTTGATGCGTGAACTCCTCCAGCAGCATAAAGGTGATTTCGAAATTATTTGCGATATTTTCTGCATTGCGATGTTACGTGTTGTTACCGTGCAATTTCTCGTTAATTCCAGCTTCCGATTTGCCTGGACCTTTCACGCGGGAAGTGCAAGAGTTCATCAAGAACTTGTTTTTAATCGGTCAAACTGCTTTACAGAGCAAATATCACGATGCGAGCGAACGGGAGGACAGGGAATCCAATTTTGCAACCGTTAACAAGTTCAAAGTCAACGTCCAGGCCAATGCCGCTTGCGTAGATTTGCTCGTTTGGGCCATCGGCGATGAAACCGGTAAGCGGATAATACGGGGCAGGGTTTAAAGACGAATTTGAATTAATAAACCCTTCCTTCGTTAGGAGCCGACAGTCTATTTACGCGTTTAATAGAGAAAATCAACTCGTCTCACGGGCAGAAGTTGGTTTTGGCCCACATGCCGTTGCTGATGGTCTGCTTAGAGGCAAGTGCTCGGGAAAATTGTTTTTTCTTCTCGTATACGCGGTTTTATTTATTTTATCTTGTTTTTATGAAAACAGGGTCTCGGAAAGCTTTCGGAGACGTTTCCGAACATTTCTCTCGTCGGCATCAGCGCCCTGAGGGATTTTTTGGTCACCCCATCGCCAATTCTGCTAAAGCTGCACAGACAGCGAGATACGCTGGGTCGCAAGACGGGTTCTGGAGCATCGCGCCCGCCCACGTTAACAATTACCGTAACCGACGAATCGGACTCGTTATCTCGCACCGCGTTTAACTCCGTCACCAGTCCTAGCTCTACCTCGGCAACGTGTAACAGCAGCTTTACCGCCTTCGAGAAACTCAGGGATTCGGCAATCGAGAATCTGTGCAGGTTCGTGCAATTGTGTTTTTTTTTTTGTCGGGCCAGCGATGCGGTTCTAAACAGTTCTTCTGTGGTTTTCAGAGCTCTGAAAGCGGGTTTAAACGTCGACAACGATTGCGTGAAAGCTTTTTTGGCCTCGGTATCAAACAGGCTTTTCATGGCCGAGAAAAGCGACAGGTACTGATGATTTTTCAAGTAGAGTAACACCTCACGGATATGTTCACTAAACTTAACGTATTTTTTTTGCAGCGAATCCACGTTAATTGCAACGAACACCGTAATCACTCTCGGCCACGTGGCTATTTCGCTGAACGACACGCCGAAAACTCTGGAATCAATCCTGCAGTTTTTCCAGCAGAGGTTTTGCCGGCCACCCTCGCCACTCGACGTGCTCATAATAGATCAGTTGGGGTGCATGATCTTGGCCACCGGTGCTGTAAGATAATTATTGTGACATTTTGTTTATTTGGAAATCTCGCATCAAACCTATTTCGTAACATTTTTTCCTGCTCCGTAACAGGCGCACATTTACGAAGAAGTGATGAAAATGTTCACCGTTATCACCATCGAGGCTAGTTCGGCGGCTTACAGCGCATCGGCCAATTCCGACGATCGCAAACAGCAATATCGGCAAGTCTTAAAAATTTTCACAAGCCTGACGATACCGTTTTCCTTCTTTATCGTGCCCCGATATTTAATTTATCAAATTTGTAGCCACGTCGCTTCGGCCGTGATCAACGCTTTGGCAAACATAGCGGCAAATCGACAAGGGGAGGAAGAGAGCACCGAATTGCTCGTTCGCTTGCTCGAGCTATTCGTCCAGTTGGGGTTAAAGGGCAAACGAGTCAGCGAAAAGACTCCAGTACCGTTTAAGGTATCGTTGCTCGAGTTACGTCATGAAAGATTTTCCATCGTGAAAGTGTTGTAATTTTTTTCCTCTTTGATTTTAGGCTTCGAGTAGTGCTGGAAATTTGGGCGTGTTGATCCCGGTTATTGCTACCGTAAGTTCAACATTTGTACACGCTTGTTTTGGATGAGCGACACGAAACTCGGGTTTTTTAGATGTCCGAATATTTCACCTAGTTTTCCTCACTCCTAGGTGATCTCTAAAATTCCACCGATAACCAATCCGAAACCTCGTCTCTTGAAACTGTTTCGCGATTTTTGGTTATACTGCGTCGTGATGGGATTCACCGTCGAGTCCTCGCTGCTGTGGCCTCACGATTGGTACGAAGGGGTGCAAGAGATATCCACCAAATCTCCCATGCTCACCTCCCTCTCATCGTTACGCTCGGAACTGCAATATAATTCTGCCCTCCAAAACGACAGCGTGTCCGTGGTAGGTTGAAAGTCCCCGTTATCGGCGTAGATAATTTGTTACGACTTACTTTGATTTCGTAACTTGTTTTCGACAGACCGAATTGCAAGAATTAAAGATTCAGATCCTGAGTTCTTTGGATCATCCGCAAGACATCACTCCGGTCGTGAATAAATTGAATTTTGGACAGTGCACGTACCTGCTATCCGTCTACCACTTGGAGATTTTAAGGTAAGGAATTTGTTAACTCGAGGGATTTTGAGAATTAAACTCGAGGAAATTTCAGAATTACGTTCGAGGAATTTGAATTTAATCGAGACAACTTTTTTCCTGTTTCAAGAGTGCGGAAAGTCCAAGACGAAAACAGCTTGAATTGCATATTTGCGTATCTGGAAGATGGTGCGATCCGAAAAGACAAGGATGGTAAGTCGCTATTTTTTGTGAATTTGCCGTTCCTTATAAATGTTGCCTTGACTCGAACCACGGTGTTTATCCTTAGGAATGTGGCAGTGCATGTCGTATGTCGGCGAACAAGTCTTCCGCCAGTTCTTGGATGTAATCACGGACAAACCTAAAAACGAACAGAGGGAACATGAACTCGAAATACACGCTCAAGTGCTGCTCGTCAAGTTCAATCATCCGAACCGGCAAATCAGAAGGGCTGCGGATCGCTACCTTTCGGGATTGGTGGACCGGTTGGGATTTCCGTATTTCTTTGAAACTGAAAATTATGAAAAAGTGTGCTTTTTCGGGAACCGCAATTGTGTTTTTTTAGTTTTCCTCACTTGCTCTGGAACGGACGAATTTTATGGACAATGTTGGACATTCTCCAACTGCTTTCGAAAGCTCTGGAACTGGTAGGTTATCGTAAGACGTGTTCCGAGTATATTGACAACCGAAACTAAAATTCTCTCTTTCTCATGATTAGGATTCCAACGATGGTAATCCCGTACTTGAAGTTCCCGGAACTAAGCACCAACTCGTACTTTTACCCACGCAAGAATTGAGAGAGGCAAGGCTTACTTCCCTCGCTTTTAACCGCTTGCACCACACGGTGTTCGGTTTTCAAAAATCTGGTTTTTTTACCTCCCCAGAGCATCGTGAAGGATTTTGCCGCTCGATGTCAGGGCATCATCCAGGAGGCCGTGAAATGGGCTCCGAGCGCAACCAGATCCCACTTGCAAAGCTATCTAGCTAATCTAAGAAACTCGCAGGAAGCCCTGAGACAACACACCGGCTTGGCTTTGGCGGCTGCATGCGCCCTCGATTTTGTTGGCTTGAACATGAACTCGTCCGTTTTAGGGGTATGTTGTCGATCGTGGCATTTTTTAGTTCTTCATCTTGTGATTTTCTGCACAAATTGACGTAAATTTCCTGTTACATTTTTCCAGAGTTCAATTTTAGACAAACGTCCGTCATGCGTGAAGAACGATCTGTCGAGTTTCGTGGGTGCTTTGACGCTACGCAGTCGATACAGCGGAGAAGTCGCCGGCATGCTCGAGCAATGCCCGACTAAGGAGCTGAAGGAAGGCTTGTCCGTCAAGTTAGTGGAGGAACTGAGGAAGGCGTGCGAGGAACAGGATCCGGAGCATCACGAGCAGGCCGTGTTTCGCATTTGCGCGATGCTCATTGCCACGGATGGCTTCGGGCGCCTGCTTTTACATCATCTTTGCTGGAGTCCGGTTGGGCACTTCACCGAACCGGCCATGGAAGTGGCGGTTGCGTGCTGGGAGTGGCTGCTGGCTGCTAGGCCCGATTTGGAATTGCCGGTGCGTAAAAGATTCATCCGATAATATTTGCAAAAGTTGAATCCATGCCGATTTTTTTGTCTGTGATTTTCTTTAGTTTCTTCGTGAAATGGTTTCCGCCTGGCAACGCACGGTGGATCTTCGGTTGGGTCTTTTCCACGAGGATTGGAACGAAGTGAGCCCTTTGGCGGCGTACGAAGGCTGCGTCCTCGAGCCTCATCCACCTTACGTGGCACCTCATAATGTCTGGCTTCGGGTACGTTGTCATCGATGCTTGAAATCCTACATCCCGATCGTGTCTTCGTCCGACTAAAATCTTTGTCGCTTCCGTAGTTTATTGCCGAGCGGATCGAGATTGCCAAGTATTGCAGCTTGGATCAAGTGGAGATGATCGCCAGCATGCTGCACCACTCGTTGTCCATCAGGGTGGGCGGCAAGAAAAATTTCAAGTCTCGACACGTGATGGCCATCGGAACTCGATTCAGGTAACTGTCACGGTTAGCGCTGCCATCGAGACTCGGAACGCTGGCTGAAACATAGGGTTTGTCTTGCAGGTTACTGACTTGCGGACTATCGCTCGTCCAAGGAGACATTTTACCGCTGACCATCAGCAAGAATGTATTGCGAGAACGGATTTACACATCTGCTTTGGACTATTTCAGGTAATTTTTCGGGCGTATTTTTCGGCAATTGGTTTTCACAAATTGGTTTTGAACTTATTTATCTATCCCTAGTTTACCCCCTCAGTGTCCAACTCAAAAAGGCGTCATATTGAGAGAAGATATCCACATTCTTATCAAATTTTGGCAGACGTTGCATTCCGACAAGAAATACCTCCGAGCCAGCATGGTCGGCAGTAAGTTCAATAACCTCGTACCCTCTTTAGAATCGCCGATGTAGCGTTCTGTTAATGGCCGGGTTTTTCCGTACAGAAATCGGGGATTATCAGTCCACCCTCATGCTGAACACGACACCGAACGAAGCACGGCCAGCTTCGGCCGAATACGGGCGAGTCGGATCGGGATGGATCAACACGGTGCCACTCAGCAGCAACGTGTCCACGCTTTCGAAGAGATCGTCGGGCCGAGGAGGACACAAGCAGCACCGTAGCGCGGACTATTACATTAAAGACTATATGAAGAAACGCAGCCTTATCTTGGCACTATTGGTAAGGTGGGGAAACTTTTCGGCCGGCTTCTCTTGAAAATTTTATTGAACTTGGAATTTCTTCGTCTTCATCAGGCTAAAGAAATCGAGTTCCTAGTCATTTGGCATAATCCGCTCTCGAACATGAACCTGCACATTCAGGGAGAGGACACGATCAACATGTGGCTTAGTCAACAAGTTCCCGAAAGAGTCTGGCTGGACAACGCTCGCCTGGCGTGGGATCTCAGTCCTCCTTTAGCCGTGAACTTGCCGACGAGGTGTGGATGAGTTTGTGGTGTCTCGCTCCCTACGAGATTGTCGGCGATGAAGTAATCGAGCATTCCTCGACTCGTTTCAGGATCAAAAACTCGGACTTGCTGATAAAAGAAGTGTCGCGACTCGTTCGCCTGAACCCCGGTGCAGTCAGTCACATTCCCGATGCCGTTCATTATCTGACGACAGCCGACAGTGTGCTTAACGATGCTCCGGAGGTAAGTAGCCTGATGCCGATCTTGTCGTTAGAGGAATTTTCTGTAAGATTGTGGTTTTCAGTTGACCCACATGCTCACCTGGTCGGCGTTGCCACCCGTCAAAGCCTTGGCGCTAACTTCTCGGCAGTATCCGCCGCATCCGATCACGAACCAGTACGCCGTTCGTGTTTTGGCGACCTATCCACCCGACACCATCTTGTTTTACATCCCGCAGCTGGTGCAGGCTGTCCGATACGACTCTGTGAGTTGGGCCCGTTAAGTGCGGCCACTTTTTCCGCAACATTTGTCCTCTTTCATTTTAAGTTTTCGTTTCTAATTGGCATTTTTTTTTCAAAAAAGATGGGATACGTTACCGAATTTATCAAGAACGCGGCCAGAAAATCCCAACTTCTCGCTCATCAGTTGATCTGGAACATAAAGACGAATATGTTCCTCGACGAAGAGGCCACGCAGAAAGACGGTGAGCATCGGTCGTGAGATTGTACGTCGTTCGATTCGCGCAATACAGATTTCTTCCCTTTTGTCGAACAGTCGAAGTGTACGAGCCGTTGGATTCCATCATGACGAACATGATCGATACCCTTTCGGGGCCGGCCGAGGATTTTTACAAACGGGAATTCCTGTTTTTTGACGAGATCACCGGGATATCCGGAAAGATTCGAAGCTATCCGAAAGGCGTCGAGCGCAAGAAAGCCTGCTTGGAGGCCCTTTCGAAAATCGTCGTTCAGCCCGGATGCTACTTGCCATCCAATCCCGAGGCAATCGTCCTGGAAATCGATTACAAGTCTGGTACTCCCATGCAGAGGTGAGCTTTTTTTCTCGTTGAACGGCGCCTTGGGACGAGAGTTTAAATAAAAGTCCCGTGTAGGCCCTCCTTGATTCTCATCGAGTCACGATGTTTTAATTGTAGTTTCTTAAAATTTCAGTGCTGCTAAAGCCCCTTACCTGGCCAAATTCAAAGTTCAGCGGTGCGGCATCAACGAACTGGAGAACGCTGGCCTGCTTTGCGCATCTGGCCAAGTCGCCAGAACAAATTCCACCGAAATGTACGACCAGGCAGCCATCTTTAAAGTTGGAGACGACGTTAGACAGGTACGCAGTCGTAAAAAGTGCCGGTCGACTTCCCCGCTGTCATCTGCACTCTGTACTAATCCTCAATAATTTCCTTCTAGGATATGCTGGCGCTACAAGTTATATCCATCTTCAAGAACATTTTCCAACAAGTCGGGTTGGACCTGTACTTGTTTCCCTATCGAGTCGTCGCAACCGGACCCGGAGTGGGTTTTCCATTTTTAATTATCGGTATTTCGACAAGTTTTAAGTAACTTAACGGATCGCATTTCCTTTCCCGATAGTGCGGGGTCATCGAATGCGTGCCGAACGCAAAGTCGAGGGACCAATTGGGCCGGCAAACCGACATCGGGCTCTACGAGTATTTCTTGAAGAAATACGGAGACGAGTCGACTGCCGCTTTCCAAAATGCGCGACGGAACTTTGTGAAGAGCATGGCTGCGTACAGCGTCATCGGATTTCTCCTTCAAATCAAGGACCGGCACAACGGCAACATCATGATCGATACGGATGGTCACATCATTCACATCGGTAACGTTTCCAAAATTTCATCGGAATTTTGAATAACGCGCGCATTTGTAAACTCGAGTGTTTGCCTTTGACAGATTTTGGTTTCATGTTCGAGAGCTCGCCGGGTGGAAATTTGGGCTTTGAACCCGACATCAAATTGACGGACGAAATGGTCATGATCATGGGCGGGAAAGTGGAGGCGGCGCCCTTCAAGTGGTTCATGGAGCTTTGCGTCCAAGCATATCTGGCTGTCAGGTAAACCTCGCTTTTGTTCTGGTTCAGGGAAATAACTGAAGATGTCGTCGAAGTTGGATAAAACCGCTTTCGTAATTTCTTGTAGGCCTTACCGCGAAGCCATCATCTCGTTGGTCACTCTGATGCTGGACACGGGACTGCCCTGCTTCAGAGGGCAAACCATCAAACAGTTGAGAAGCCGCTTCGCTCCCAACGCCTCCGAGAAGGAAGCCGCCAAGTACATGATAGCCGTCATCCATCATTCCTGCAACAACTTCCGGACGCGGACCTATGACATGATTCAGTATTATCAAAATCAGATCCCATATTAATAAAGGATGTCGGCACCGGATCGATGGATCTCGTACCACGTGATACAAGAAACATTCGGCTTTTCGCATATCGTAAATTCCCGTGGATCATTCTTAAGACGAAACCTTGATGGATGCGGCGGACCCTCGATTTTAGTAGTTAACGTGGACTGAGCCGACCACGGATTACCGAAAACTCGATAATCGAAACAAATTCCGCTAATGTTCCCCAAATGCAGAAAATCCGAGGTAATAAACTGGTCATTTCAACTAGTCATTCACTGGTAATTTTCCGCTAATAATCTTTCGGCAATTTAAGTTTTAAAACCGCATCCGATTATCACTAGTTTACGCGGCTTTATTAGCCGGGATATAAAATTGATTAAACTCCTGAATTTTCAGATTAACACTGTCATTTTTACTTGAGGCTAATCATGGGAATTTACAATGTATACCAAAGAATTATATCTCTTTTTATTATTCGACGTATCGCTCGGTAGTTATACTTAATTTTAAAACCAAAATTTAGGTTTGAAGTAATATTCGTAAATCTTTAGTCGCAAATAACGCATAATGAAATTCTACCGTTGTATATAAATCTCTTAAAAGTAAACGTAATTTCAGATTATTCAAACTATACTGTGATAAACAGCTAGGATAATAAGAAATATGGCCAGATATATTTGAAGCGTATTTCCAGTTTGTTTCAAGCGTATTCATTCGTTTCATGTGCGTATTTTTATTTGTTACTCATTTTGCATCAAATTCCAACCATCGTAATGGAGTTGTCTGCCGAGGAGTTCTTACTGGAATTACTTCAAGATTTCTTTTACGGAAAAGAAATCTTACGAAGGGTTACGATGGGCGGATAAGTTTACGATAATTGGAGTTGATGCAATCTGGCGTATTTTGGAGATATATTTTCTTTAATGTATAGAAAAATGTTACGTAAGTTGATAATATTAAACAGTATTTTATTTCAGATTGAAATGATATTTTTAAACCATATTTTTAAAACGTGTTGCAAATAATTTCGAATTTTGAAAGAAAGCAGACTGCTTTTTTTTCAGATATTGGAGGAAAATTATTTGTATTTTTTTTATTGCATATTATAAAAGGGGAGATCATTACGAGTATTTATCTCCAAAAACCTCGTCTCTAAACCATAAATTAACCCATTTATTAAGTAATTAAACTTGAATTTAATGCAAAATTGTATTTCACTTTACTGTTACTAGATGGCGCCACAATTTATAATTTTAGTTTACTTTTCGGTTACTAGATGGCGTTACAAGTTGCACAAAATTTTCATGCCCATTTTTAAATTCACTTTAATGTTACTAGATGGCGCCACCAGTATATTTTTAAAACTCAATATCTTTGTTAATTATTGCTAGATTCTCTCTGTTTTTGGTGTGTTCGACTCAAAATAACCCCCTCTTTCACAATCTGTAATAAAATCCCTGAATTTAAAAAAGTTATAATTTTATTTTGTTTTTAAGTCACTAGATGGCGCTGCATCCAGTCGCGGATATATGATTCTAATTATTACTAGATGGCGCCACATGCATGACCGGAATGTCACGTGCTTTTGTACTTTAAATTTCAGGAACTGTTGCGTCGGACAGGATAGGATTTTGCCCCCGTCCGTTATCTTCGTTTTCGGTAATTTGATATTTTAATTATGTTAGCCCTAGTAATAATCATTTATCCATCGTTAACAGCGTAGTAAATTTGTTAGGGGCTTTAAAGGACCTTTAAATGTTCAAACCGTTCATTGATAAACTTAATTTATTGATCGTTTCTGTACAAACTATAACAATTTAAAGGTGAACCCAATTTAAAAGTTTGTTTTGTGCTGTAGTTTATTTGTTCCAGCTCATAATTATAACTATGTAGAATTTGTGGAAATTGATTGGACCTTTTAAATCCTTCCTTGAAAGAAGATTTTAACAGCTACCAACTTGCTTCACACCCAGGAAGGAAATTAAGTACCTACTAATAGGAAAAGAGTAATAAATTAAATTTAAAGGGCCGTATATGTGATCACTTAAAAATTCTCGGATTCGGGTTGAAATTTGTAAAATTATTGGATTTCGGGGGGATCTATCCCCAATATACTCCCCCATATATATACCCAACTACAGTAGGTCCAGAGCGAACTGAAGTCATCTAGACTTTCTGAGAGCTCATGTTCAGGCGTACCCATTTGATTAGGTTCCTGGGAAATGGCAAGGCATGCCATAACGTCCGGCAGGAGGTCGACTTCCGGTGGTTGAGGATTTAAACGTGCCATGTCGGTTAGGTTCCTGGGAGAATGGCCGGACGTTCCATGTCCGGTAGTTGGCCGACTTACGAGGATTGACGAGGGGTTACGTGTTTGCTTCTCGAGCTCAAAATGCGGGGTTCGCTCCCCGGTCGAGCGGGTTACATGTTTGCCTCTCGATACTAAGATGCGGGGGTTCGCTCCCCGGTCAAGTGGGTTACGAGCTTGCCTCTCGAGCCTAAGATGCGGGGTTCATTCCCCGGACGAGTGGGTTACGTGCTTGCCTCTCGAGACTACGATGCGGGGTTCGCTCCCCGGTCGAGTGGGTTACGTGCTTGCTTCTCGAGCCTAAGATGCGGGGTTCGCTTCCCCGAGCCTAAGATGCGGGGTTCGCTTCCCGGAGCCTAAGATGCGGGGTTCGCTTCCCGGAGCCAAAGATGCGGGGTTCGCTTCCCAGTCGAGTGGGTTACGTTGCGAACCTCCGGGACAGTAAGCGTACGAGTAGTGGCTGGTGCAACTAGCGGTTTTAACTCCACGCCCACTTTCCCGGTGCATACTTTTTTTGTGCTTCAACCATTTTAAGATGAATTTCTTGCAGGTATGAATCACTGCTACGGTCTTCCCAATGAAGCCGACAGACAAGCGAAGAACTACAGACGCTGTTTGCCGTGGCGGAACATCTGCGGACAACAAGTATCATCGCATCGCATTTACCACTTTGTGACTTGTGTTCGAAGATGCCACAACGGTAAGCTTTCTTCAGCAATACACTAATATCCCAAATTTTAGGCCATTGCACTCTCTAATAATAAAGTAAGACATTGGTTTCTACTGAACACTAATGGAGTCACGCAAAAATGACAACACATCCGGTTTCTAAGAATTTAAACTACACCCTTGAAATGATATCAGAATTCATCGGCGTTACAAAGGCCGTTGACAATTGCGGTTTTTACTATCATAACATCCCGAAACCGATACTAGAATTTGATTTCTCGCATTTCTAAAATTAGAAAACCGAACAATACGCGGTAATCGGGACCTTGACCCTATGTTTTGTTGCCATCATGCCATTTTTTAAAATTACGTCCGAGTCATTTTATCGGCCCACCGGTTCGGACAGTGACATTCGCAAATTTTCCGAGCCATCGGTCAAAGTCTGATAGAAGTCAGAGGTTAGCCGTGGACACGTATTCAAAAAAACTTGTCATCTGCGAGCATAAATAGCTACGCGACATGTTTTATCACTCTTTCGATTCTCATTTGCTCGCTGGCTGCCACATTTTGACAGCATGAAAGTTTCTGTGCGTGCCCCGTGGATTTTGTTGAGAGGTGGGAGGAAAAAGGGGATAAAATCTATGGGTATGTCATTCATATTTTTTGTTAGATTTTCTGAATTGAGGTTGTATTATTTTTACTCGGCTGGAGGGATTTTTAAGGAAAAGCATTCGATACTTATCAAATTGAATCTTCGTGTTAGACCTCAGCTATTTTATCAGTTTATCGAATGTCTCGCAGAATGTACTTGACAGGGTTCCCCCAGACCTGGAAAACATGGAATAGTCAGGGAAGTTGGAAAGCACCTGGAAAAGTCAGGGAAAATGTAATATTGGGAGAAAAGTCAGGGAAATTTGCTATAAAAATAGTTGAACTTTTAAACCAGTGAATTGTGCTGGACCAAAGTGTTGAACTTTGGACCATATAGACAGAATGAGGGAAAATTCGTTAGCCTTCATTAGTTTTTTACTAGTGATGGTAATTTTCACATCTAGATGTTATATTTCGGCCTTTTTTGAATGGGATTAAAAATCTGATTTCCTGTGGTAAAAATGCAAGTTTTCTTCAGTAAAAATAGAATAAAAATCTGATTTTCCTGCAGTAAAAAACTGATTTTTCTGTGGTAAAAATACAAATTTTCTGATGCAAAATTGCATTTTTCGGGA
>JAQGBW010003124.1:0-17252 GCA_034698625.1 Julus scanicus
TCGTAAAGTTTTAGAGCGGATTGAGAGATCCCATAATTATGCAAAGACTCTAATATGTGGGACTTATTTGGAGTATCGTATGCTTTTGATACATCTGTTTTGTAAATAATATACACATTCTTCTCTCTCAATGCTGCTATGACCTGGCTATACAATAAATAGACAAGATACAGACAACAACTGCGTTTCCTGCCACCGTATTGGTTTTTTGGAAATTTTGAAGATAGTTGGTCGATCACCTGAGATAAAAGGCATCTATCAGCCAATTTACTCATCACAGGAATAACTGATATAGGCCTGAAATTTGTAACATCCAGGCAGGAACCTCCCTTATAGATAGGTGTTATCATGGCCTTTTTCCACTTTTTTGGATAGTTGCAAGTAAGTATGATCATGTTAAACAAGTGGGTCAGCACTGGAAGTAGAGGCCAGAAAGTATTTGAAATAACACACCCAGGTATTCCACCACTACTCTTGCCCTTGTTAAATTTCATAGACTTCACTTCCAGTATAATATCATAATCATTAATACTTCTGATCTCGGCACTACTCCTGCTGAACATGCTGGTCCTCAGAGTTGAGAAATTAAACTTTTCTGTGTGTTTAGGTTGATTCAGGGGATTAACTATAAAATGGGCATATTCATCATAACTCTTTTTGTCAAGGTTTTTGCTCTTAGTCAAGTTACAAGACTTTGTGACTCTCCAGATATTATCGGGATTTGCCATGTAAAAGGTACGTTTCGCCTTCTTAACGGTCTCCTTAAATTTCTTGTTAACCTCTTTGTATTCCTGCCTTGTTACGTGGCCCATACTCATCTCATAATAAGCTCTATTCTTTTTTTTGAATAAAACATTGAGTTGGTTTGACCACCAAGGGACCTTTTTTCCCTGAGTCACAATCGAGGATGGGCACTCGGCTATGACCAGGGTATCAATGACTTCTGTTAAATGACACAGTATCATATCGGGATTCATCATTCGGTATATAGGATTCCAGTCGTAATCATAAAGAGATTGGTTAATTTTAGGCCAATCGGCTTTTTTAAAATTTATTTTTTTGTATCCCTCGTTTGGCACTATATCCTCTCTTATATCCCTCGATCTGCCCCTTGGGATGTACAACTCCTGGAACACAACGAAGTGGTCAAGTTTTGAGACCGGAAACAAAAGTGTACGACCTGGGTTTATGGAATCTGTAACAAAAATTTGATCAATCAACGACTGGGTGGTCACAGTTACACGAGTCGCTGTTTTAATTGTTGGGATCATATTGAAGTCTTGGAACATCAAGGCAATACAGTTATCCTTTGTTCTCATCCTAAAGTCACTGTTAAAGTCCCCGACTACGATATTAAGGTGGTCTTGATGCACCATTGCGACTATGGCGTCATGGACACTAGAGGTTACCTTACCGGGGGAGCGGTACAGCACAGACACTTGAATAACCCGGTTCGCCACAGGTATACGCACAGTTATCGCCTCCAATCCAGACTCCTGGACTATTGAAGCTATCGAAAACGTCCATCTGTCAGCCACATATACTGCAACACCTCCTCCACGCGACACTCGATCTGCACGCGCGACACAATATCCTCTGAAGTTGACAATAGAGTCTGGGCACTCCGATTCCAGCCATGTTTCTGATATGGCAATTATGTCAGGAATAAACTCTCCGATTAACACTGCAATATCGTCCATTTTGGTTATCAGGGACCTTGCGTTCAAATATAATATTTTAAGTTCTGTTTTCCCATACTCCATAACCCCAGGCTCGCCAGCAGTTAGTCAATCCTTATTGTTACCAATTACTTTTTGCTTGAGGTTAATTGGCGCCGGGCCGGTTGGGATTTTTGGTTTGTCCAAGATGGATGTCGCTTCATCGGGCAATCTCAAATATCCCTCTGTTATCAGCTTTGGGTTTTTTCCCCTAAACGGCCTGACCGACACATCGTGTGGCCACAGATTTGGCTTCAGAAGTTCCTCTATGTTGTCTGACACCACTCGCACGAAGAGGTTTTAAATTTTGATAAACTAAACACTTTTTATTAGCTATAGCTTTATTTAAACATTTTTTAAGTTGAGGAACATGCATGCGCCCTAAAGAATTTAAATTTTGGGTTTGGATAATCCTTGAGAGTTTGAAATAATAGGTCTGTTGGCTTATATATAAGTCAATATATATATATGTCATTATTTTGTTGTAAACATGTTTAGGAATTTGTTACTAATTTATTGACTTATCATCAAAGAAAAACCCACTTTTTTCTCACGCATCATTGCCTATGTCTGCATTTCCCTAAACATTATATCCTTGCAAATTTTTCAGTGCATCACGATGAAACTTTGAATATGTTTGTCGTATACGTCATACCTGTTTCGTAAGGATTCACAAAAGTTATCTTTGTTTAAAAAATGAACCTTTACGATCATAGCTAAAACATGATATTTCTGGCTAAGTAAGGCGAATTTCAGGCTGGTCCCTTGCAACATAAAAAACTGGTAATGAACTATTAATAAACTGATAGTAGTTCAAAAGGTAATGAACTTTTAATATTTGTTTCAAAATCATATCAGTTTATTGATCAGTCGTGTTTCAAAGATTGGTAAGAAAGTGATCGTGTTTACTTAGTAATTAACAGTTGGTAATCAAATTGCAATAAGTTAATTATTATAAAATTTCCACTTTTTGACAATTTAGCTGGTGTTTGCTTAAAAATTAACAGATTATGATGAATTGATAACGAAGTTAATGAGCTTGAAACCAAATTGCATCCATCGAAAAGAGACCAATTTTTAAAAATTACTATAGTGATTACCAGTTTGCAAATAAAAAATTACCAAAAAAACAGGGGTTTTATCAATTTATTTATTACTATAGTTGTTTACCACTTTTTTTTCTGCAAGAGGAACGAGGCCAGAATTTTCATTAGATAAGAAAATAAGTATATGTAGTGTAGGTACACTTTCTATCAGAATTTTAATTGATTTTTCACTTTTGGACCTCTTTTTGGCCAATTTAAATTTCAATTCAACTCAGTACCCTGTATACAGTCAGAAATAAATGCCATATGGTAAGAGGGTCGTATCTAATTTCAGGAAAATGCTCCTACGTCAGTAGCGACTTAGACATCATTGTTAGATTGAAATTTAATAAATTTGGAAAAATCTGTGAAAAAAAATGCTAAGGAAAATTGATTCTGAAATCAGCTTCTCTAAACCAGAGCGGTCGTTAACTTGCTAGTAATAAAACTTGCGGCGCAGGATGATTTTTCCAAAAATATACATACATAGGTAGCTTACCCTGTTGGTCGTAACCTTGAATTGAGGCATAATTTGCGGTGATTTTGTTTAAAAACTAAGATGAGACGTTCAAGGCTGTTCTGCATATCCAGGATAATGCTCGTTAAATAATTATGCAAGTCGGATGCACATCATTTTTAAAAACATAATACTAAGGAAACGAGGAAATGATTTTACGGTTTGGCAAACACTCAAGTATCACGCATAGTATGTTGTGAAATCTTTTGTTAACCTCTTGACTTATTTCGATTTAAACAAGACGAACTAACCAACCATATGATGGGGAACAAAAAGACTTTTTTACATCGTTTGATTAATATATTTTTTGATAGTAACACATTTATTTTCATTATAATAGTCTGCATATTCGCAAACTGGTTTCCAAATTGTGATTTTACACGAGGATATATAATGTTGATTTGTTGAGAATTTGTGATATATCTTATAAATGTAAGCTGGCCATTAACAGTGAAGACGGAAGCATATAACACAATGAAAATGTCATTTCTCGTTAACTCTTGTATTGTCATAGAAATGTTGTGTAGTTTGTTACAAAATGAAAAACGTCACATAGATTACGAAATAAAATGGGTTACAATAGTTTATGAACATCATGGCCTCTTTATTATTCAACATGCACGCTACAATAATGCAAAAAAAAAGTCAACGTATATATAGACATCTGGAGATTAGGTATTAAATGGAACTGTCCATATTCGACTTTCCTGGATTTTTCGATGAAAAACCTGTAAACAATTATATAGGTTCCTCCTTCGATTTTGGAATGCTGAGTGTTTTATTCTGCGTTTAATTTAATGCCATTTCAGAACTCAACGGCTCACCAGCACCTAATCCACAAAATATTGATTTCATTTTAAGATCATGCAAACTTAAAATAAGAGTACAAACAGGACTGGGGACAGGCTGTGAAACTTGTATCAAAGTTTGCAGGATTATTTATAGAATTGACTCTTGTGAGTTCCAGTTGGAACACAGTACATGTAATATTTGACAGATGACATATTGAACCTCTAAAATAGTTTTTCCGCCTTTTTCAACTCAGGTACATAAAATGACGTTAAAATATCTCACTTTAATGATACAACAGATATTATAACATTTTCTCAAAAAAATTAAGTTTAAAGTACAACTATTCGTCTTGCTATTAAACAGGAAATACAAATTTATGTGAGAATAACTGCATATTATGGTCAAGATTTTAATCAATAGGTATTGTATATTCTTATCTGTTTACAAGACATTGAAGAATTTAAAAAAAAAAAATTGAATAAAATGTCCCTTACGATCCTTGTCACGAGGGATGTTATATTAGTTGACTTTGACTCTCTGGTTTAACCACTTGTTATAGAACTACTGCAGAATTACAATATTTGGTTAATTCGAATGTTTTACATGTATATTAACATTTAGTATGTCACTCAAAGGTAAATTTTAAACAATTCTGCAAACTCCAACGGCGCACCTGTTGACCCTATGCGGCACACTAATGTACAAAGGCACAAACAGGACTTTAAATTCCCATTTTAACAAAAAAAAATTCTCTTCATTCTTCAGCAAATCTTTGAAACTTTGCAGGATTTCTAGGAGGAACTGTTCGGAATTTCAAGTGGAACAGAGTTTTAAAGCTTTTCATGGACAATCTCCCAGGATTGCGGTTTTTTTCTGAATTTGACCACAATTGTATTGAAATTATCTTGCGTTCGTTTGATATTCATCAAAGATTGACAAAACAGTTTCAAGATTTAAAATGATTCGTATGTGATTTTAAAAAAATTCAATTCAGAGATTCTCCAGAATTCGTAAACTTATCTATTATTCCTAATTTTAAACGAAAATTTAACTGTTGGGATTATAGCCACCAGAAACTCTAGTTCTTGATTTACAAAACGTTCTAGTAAATGGTGCATCTTATAGATATTTTCTCTGCATGTTAGAAGAATTTTAAAATTCATCATATTTACCTCCTGCATCTTCCTTGTTTTCCACCACCGTCTTCCGTGAGCGCTGAATAGCTGTTAAAATAAGTCCATGTGTGACGGATAGGACACCGAGGGCAATCCCGAGAGACAACCACATCATATGGCTGCCCAAAGATTCGTATATCATTCCACCGATCAAACTTCCAAAACCGATTCCTGTAAATTCAAACACAATTTTACGATGAAAATCAACCGTATATTGCGTTGGTGAAGAAGGTTACAAAATACAAAATCCATCAAGAAAAGTGACCCAAACTGACCTAGCCCTTCAAATAACGCTTGAAGGATACTCTGTAGAAAGAAGAAAAAAACATTCAGAAATTCTTGGGTTTTGATACTAGATGGTTGACATTTTAAAACCGGATACTTAGGAATATTTCACATTATTCTGGTTCAGCTCCCTCTGGTGGCGTATGTACCTTTATCATTACAAAACGAACAGGACCACGACCTTATACTCCAGAAGGGGAACTGGGTCGAAATCTCGGGAAAAAAATCTCGAATCAAAAAACATCGAAAATCAAAATCTCGAAAATCAAAATCTCGAAAGAATAAAAATCTCGAAAAATCAAAAAGGGTCAATCGGCAGTTCCTGTCTTCTTTTTTCGGTCTTTTTGCCGGTGAAATACCAGCTTCATCTTGGGTAAGACGAATTTCGACCAAAGATTGCTCGCTTTTAATCCTATCGCTAACCTAACCTAACATGCTGATATACTGTCGAGATTTTCCTTTTCGAGATTTTTTTCACTCGAGATTTTGCCTCTCAAGATTATTTTTAAGTTATTTTATATTTCGAGATTATTTTTTCGAGATTTTGATCCAGCACGTCCAGAAGGGTATTATATAAAAATATTTTTGGATATATGTGGGATAAAAAATGTTTCCACCCTCCTCCAAACTTTGCAGCACTCTTGAAGGCCTTTAGTGGCAGACCGGTTGAAAAACACTGATCTAGACCATCTTCTCTCACCTGCATGGTGGCGTGAGTAGAGGGTGGAGCGATGAGGCTGCTGTAGGTGGCCAAAGCGGTGAAGAAGATGCCGAAACAGATGCCCTGTGTGGTCTCAATGGGAAGAATGAGCCAGGGATTGTAGATTAGCGAGTAGAGGATGAAACGCAAGCAGAAGACGGCCATGACTAAAGTCATGGCGTGTCCATGGCCTATCTTCCTCAGGAACCAGTTGGAGAGAAACATGAATGGGATTTCGCCTATAAACATCTCCACGCCATAGATGAGGCCGATCGTGAACTGAGTGGCCCCCAGCTCGTTTGCATACACGTTGAGGAAGGTCCACAGCACACCGGTGAAGAAACCGACGAGGAACACCGCCGTGGCAAACACGAAGGTCTCGGCCCTGGTGAACAGCCGACACACGTGGCGGAAGAGATTCTGGGGCTTCACCACTTTGCGGATGTCCAGCTGCGACACGATCGCCACGTCTATGGCGTACAGGGTGATCGATAGGACGAAACAAGGGGTGAAATTGAGTGGTTGACCAGGTTTGCTAAAGGCATCCACCAGCTTCCCGGAGACGATGGAAAAGGTACCGTAGCCCACCGCCCCAAAGAGCCTCTGCCTGCCGTACAACCCGATGTTCGGCAGTAGGCTGATGATGATGGCGTCGGCCAAGGCGATGGCGGAGGACATGAAGGAAAAGCCGATGATCAGCAGGATCCACAGGATGATTATCTGCCGGTTCATGGTGCCCTTCGATTCAGTTTTAGAAGGCGGCGGGAAGTCGTTATCGCAATGGACCTCGCAAGGGACTTTAGTGGAATCGCTGCAGATGGGTGCGGCGATGGATATAGAATTTATTTCCATGTTCTCCAGCGGGTACTTCAGGCAATCACCTTTTCTCTTGGCTTTTCCGAGGTTTATCTTCAATTTAATAAAAAGAAAAATGATTTATGGTTTGGGGTTTTAAATTCATATACTACAGACGATCAGAATTTTTATTTAATCTCTTTGTGTTAGGCTGTGAGTGTATTTGCAAATTTCACCCATTGAAAGGGATAGGGTTGTAATCCACCTTAAGTATCAAATACAAGGCCGTATATATGGGGGAAGGGGGGGATGGGAGAGATCATGGGATAGATCCTCCCCCGTTCCGAAATCGTCAAAATATAAAAGGGAACTTGAACTTTTGCATTAAGAATGTGATTGCCTAATAGATTTTTCTAAGGTAAAAACGCGATTTTTCTAAAGTAAAAACGCAATTTTTCTATGGTAAAAACACAATTTTGTATAGTAAAAAAGCAAATTTTCTTTGGTGAAAACGCAATTTTGCAATGGTAAAAAGGAAAATTTTCTATGGTAAAAACGCAGTTTTCCTAAGATAAAAACGAGGACCATAGTGGACCACTCCCCCCCTCCCTCTGCCCTAAATGTGATGACATATACGGCCTTGATCAAATAGGTCTCTTTGTAATTTTGAAAGCTTCTCAAATTTATTGTATAATCAATCATCATCATCATCATCATACCTTGGACTCGAATGACATGGTTTGAAGATCCTTTGATTTGGGACATGACGACGGCTCGAGATTGCAGACATGCTTTGCAATGAGGTTTGTGGATGTCAAATTGCACGCAAATTTGCACGTTGCCTCTGCTTTTTTTGCCAGAGTCTTGGTTATCTCAGCTTCAGATAGTTGGCAGAGTTCCAGCTCCGAAGCTTTGGATTCGCACCAGATGGCCTGTTTCAGCTCAGATTTTTCGGCCTTCGGTATTAAAAGAACGCAGAATATAGTCGTGCCCGCGACTGTTAAGCAGAGAATCAGGATTGCCTTCTTTTGCTGCAGCTTGTCGGCTAAGACACCAAAAGTTGGCTTAGCTGCCAGAATGAAGAATGGCAGGGTGGCATAGATGATACCTAATAGTAATGACAGTGTGGTCAGGTATACCGCCTTTCAAAATCACTGCAATTGCCCATGTACTTGCCTATTATTCCAGGAGTAGCCCCAAACTGCCGAAGTGCGATAGAGGGCATAAATGGGAGAATCGATGCGTTGGCTGAAGATAAAAAAATGTTTTAGGTTGTGTGGTTGGGTGATTTGAACACCAGAGAAGATAAAATGTACCAAATTACCGGCAAAGAATGCAAAATAGTGGGCCTTGAGGGGCAGGTATTTGAGATTGATGCCCAACATTGCAGAACTATTAAGTTCGGGTCGTTTTTTAAAATGACAACTCTGAAATTACAGGCAGAGACACTGTTATTAGAATGATTAAATTCCATCTGTATAATTGGATATTAATTCGTTGGGAAGTATCAGGTAAAGTATATACAGTGTCAAACACTTGTATCGTAAAGTGATGGTCTGATCTGCAAGAAGAGGATCATTTTTGGAATTAATATTTGTGTAATTTGTTACATTACAAAGACTTTAGAAACAGCTACAAGATTCTGTGAAGTTGCAACCCAGGTGTTGTGCACCGAATAAATACTTGATTGTATTTTTGTATAATTTTGATGATTATAGCAAACATATGTTGCATTTTTTTAGGAATAAACAACTGATATTTTGAAAGAGAGCAAGCTACATTTTGTAGTATGACTTTCTAAGCATGATTTTGCTTTAGTTTTTGGTTGGTGCTATGAATTTGGCAATCCTAAGAAAACTAAAAAATTAGTATTTCTGAAAAGCAAGCTACGAATTGGGTCTTTAACTAGACATGAAATGCTGAGTAGTTGTCATTCACATATATTATATGATTCAATTTTTATTCATTCAGATGCACATAATGTATGCAAAGGTGGCATATGAACGAGGGCTTTGGATTTCGTGTTCTAAAAATGGTAAATTTCTATAGTTAATAATCTAACAAATCTTAATTACTAATAAGAACGCCTGCATATATATATATATATATATATATATATATATATATATATATATATATGTATAATAAAACTTTTAAAACATTAAAAGTTCTGAATTTTTTACCTTTTTACCACAAATAAACCACTTGTCCAAAATAGTTTTCATCAACTTTAGAACAACACGAAGAGTTTGCACACGATGGTGTTCCATTTAAGGAACGTTCTATTATGCGCGTGCTGTTTCGTCCAGTGTGAAACAGGCATTAATTACCGACATCTTGGATGCATAGCAGAGGGTGATAAAGCTTATAATCTTTATGGATAACATTACCAAAGTTAAGCATTTTAATGTTGGAATATTCATCAATGATATTCAAGAAATTGTTATTTATTCAAAGCTTAATTGCCGCTAGGTTACAATATAAATTGTTTCAAACATAATTCTATCACAGCGATTTTGGTAATAATACTGTAAAAGCGAAACAGAAATGTGCTTGGAATCATTGTCAATATTTAGTATATTATTTTTTAATGAACCGGCATTATTTGCAATGGTTCGTGGTGTGTTGTCTCCACATCTTCGTTCTGTAATTCGAACAAAATTGGCAATAGATTAAAGATATTCAAACTTGTTAAGATATTTACAGGAATACGTAGCATGTTAATGAATATGTCAAACTCACCGTTTCTGGAGTACTTTCTTTTGACTGTCGCTGAATCATGACTAATGCGAATCCATGTACAACGGAGAGGACACCAAGAGTCAATCCCATGATGAGCCACATCATGCTGCCACCCTTAGTTTCGAAGACCATACCACCGATAATACTTCCCGTTCCAGTTCCTAGTTAAGACACCAAAAATGCAAACACGTCAGTCAAATCTGAAATAGCACTTCCAAAAACGCCTCCCTGGTTTAAAAATCTGAGGTACCGATGGACTGCCAACACCTTTACAGTGACTATGCGAGCAGTTAAGTTAGAAAGTTTAAATATATAACTAATTTTTTAAACTGAAATCTGCAAAAATTCTGCTGCAGAAAATCAGTCAACTGTATTTATTCCTCGACATATCATAGCTTTTACTCATAGCTGAGTCCATGTCTTGCTATTGAAGTCAATAAAGGACTATCGGATCCTGGTGAAAAAAAACCAATAGAAACCAATAGAGATTTCTATTGGTTTCAAATGTTATTTGGACACTTTATTGATTTTAATTGTTTTCTATGGTTCCTGTATTGGCTTCTATTGACTTCTATGCAGGCCTGACGAGAGAGGGGGGAAGGGGGGGGGGATAATACCCCGGGCCTGGGATTTTTAGGGGCCCAGGCCTCCAGAATGTGTGAAAAAAATTTGAAATGTTGAAAATGATATTTCGAAATTGTCATGAAAACTGAAAAACGCAATTTTCTATGGTAAAATGCAAATTTGTTTTTAGTAAAAACGCAATTTTTCTACGTTAAAAACGCAATTTTTCTATGGTAAAAATGCAATTTTTCTAAGGTAAAAGCACAATTTTTCTATGGTAAAAACGCAAATTTTCTTTATAAAAACGCAATTTTTCTATGGTAAAAATGTCGATTTTCTATGATAAAAACGCAATTTTTCTAAGGCAAAAGAGCAAATTTTCTATGGTGAAAATGCAAATTTTCTTTGGTAAAAACGCAAATTTTCTTTATTAAAAATGTAAATTTTATTTGGTAAAAATGCAATTTTTCTAAGGTAAAAACGAGGACCATATATTTCATCCCCCCCCCTCCTCCTCCCTTTCCCCCGGGCCCGGCCCTGACTCTCGGCGCCCCTGCTTCTTTGGCTTAGCTGTATTCACTGAACAATAGAAAAACAGAAAACAATTGAAACCAATAAAACCAATAGAAATTTTCTATTGATACCAATAGAAAACAACGTTCCAAATAACAATAGAAAACAATAGAAATCTCTATTTTTTATTTTTTTTTCACCAGGGATAACTCCGATATTCAGAACTTACCTAGACCATCGAAGAGCCCTTGGAGGATACCCTGTTGAAATTAAGAAATTTATCGGTTATTGAAACTTCCTTAGCAATGGCAATAATAATAATAATAAAACTGAAAAAATTGCTCACAACCTGCATGGATGCGTGCGTTGATGGAGGAGCTATCAGACTGCTGTAGGTGGCCAATGCCGTAAAGAAGATGCCGAAGGTAATGCCCTGGGTTACCTCGATTGGTAAAATCATCCAAGGGTTTTTAACCATCGAATAGAGGATGAATCGCATTGAGAAGATGGCCATCACGAGAGTCATGGCTTGTCCATGTCCTAACTTCCTCAAGAACCAACTGGACATGAACATGAAAGGGATTTCTCCAGCGAAGCACTGGATGCCGAAGATGAGGCCGCTGAGCAATTGGGTTCCACCGAGCGTTTTGGCATAGACAATCAAGAAGGTCCAAAGTATTCCTGTGAAGAACCCCACGCAGAAGACTGCAACAGCGAACAGGAAGGTTTCTGGCCTTCTGAACAGCCTGCGGACATGCCGAAAAAGGTTGCTAGCCTTGGTGATCTTCCTGGCAGTAAAACGAGACGTGATCAGAAAGTCGCTAGTTCCAAGGATCAGGGACAGACAGAAGCACGGCTTAAAGTTAACCGGCTGACCGGCTTTAGTGAACGTATCCACTAGCAATCCTGAAATGATGGCCATCATTCCATAGCCCATGGGGCCGAAGAGCCTCTGCTGGCCGTAGAGACCAACATTGGGCAGGAGGCCGATGATAATGGTGTCTGCCAAGGAAGTGGCGACTCCCATGAAGGTAAACGCAGTACTCATGAGAATCCAAAGATAAATCATTTGAGAATTTAGGGCGGATTTGCTCGCACTCTTTAATGGCTGGCTCAAGAATTTGTTGCTACAAGAGATGTTGCAGGCGATGTATGTCTCGTTGTTGCAGGTGGGAATTTCAATAGCATTGTTGATGACTTTAAAGGTCTTCAGGGGAAAAAGATGACATTTGGATTGGTGTACAACCTCGTCTAGACTCACGTCGGATGTGAATGATGTTTCTGGGACTTCTGAAATGCCTTTTTCGCAATCGAAATCACATGTTGTCTGGCTGGTCTTGGTTGAAGTGTATTCGTCTCTTTCTTTCTTGGTCATGCCACATAGGGCCAGGGAGGAGGATTTACTATTGCAAAACAAACCCTTGAACATAGGGTCTGACTTTTCTTTCGGTGGTATGAACATCATCAAGAAGAAGGACCCAAACATAATGACAATAGAGACCATTAAGATGAGCTTTCTTTGCTGAAAATGATCGGCGAGGAAGCCAAAGAAAAGCTTTGCTGTCAGAATGAAGATTGGCAATGTAGCGTAAATGACTCCTGTTTAAAAATAAACAACTTTTGATATAATTATCATTGTTCAAATTTTGGATTCCTTTGTTACACACCTATCAACCCTGGGGAAGCACCGAATTGTAAAGCAATTGATGTAAGAAACGGACTTGTTGATCCTAGAGCTGCAAAAAAAAAATTGAGCCAAAGATGGATTATAAATTTTTTTGATGTAACAACAACATTGATTCCATAACATAAATGATGTGGTGATTTGATATAATTTTATTAAAATGTACCATTTAAGTTTATATATAAAAAACTGATATTAGTGCTTACTTCCAAAAAATGCGAAGTAATGGCCTTTGAACATAAAAAGTGATGGATCTAACATGCTTGACATGTTAAGAATTGTAATGAATGGTAGCTTCCAAAGATTACCACTACTAACAAAAGAGAAACAATGTACTCAAAATTAATGTAGATAATTGATGGTTTACAGTGTCAAAAAAGGTTGAGGTAACTAAAATATGATATCATATTTGTGGAATTTGCTAAATGAAAATTGTAATGTGCACTTTTTTAATATAACAATAGGGACTATAGATTCCACGTAATTGATAGTTAATCAGATTAACGACATGCAATTTCAGTACTTTTTTTTGTGTTAAATTTAAGATACATTGGCCAATTGCACAAAAACCTCGCCACGTATACAAAAATGATTCTTTGGTACTATTTCATCAATTAGCAGTGAATATGTACTGAACATGGTGCAACATGACACTATTGTGGTTTAATTATAAATACACAACTTCAGATTATTCAAATACATAATTAAATACCTGTTTTTTATGCTTCTGTTCCGGAAATTTGTAAATTTTTTACCTTATGCATTTTTACACGTGCACTGTCAGTGCACGTGCAATTTTAGCACTATTGTTGTCATGGCGATACTTTATCACTAATATAATTTTGTTCTGTATGATTAAATATGAGTCACGTGTTGTGATGACTCAATAGGATACTTGTAATATCAAAATTTCAACGTAATAGAATTAGGATGGATATGTTTGAAATATTGAATAAAGAAAAACTTTGAATACATTTTAAATTCATATTTTATATTTCGGTTACAAATTGTTAGAAACTTTGAGCTTTAATGATTCATTAAGGATATTTCTTGGATCACTTAAAATTGTTTAGTAATATTGTTCATCAACTGTTTGGCTCATTGGCAGACTGCTTAGGTAACATTTGTAGTATTTCCGTTGCATTAACTCTATCATCACCATCTGAAAAATAAGACGACCAACAAAGGTCACATGTATGTTATTCGGATAAAAGAAATCTAGTGAATTCAATACCAAATTTAGTCAGTCAGGGCAACAAAGGATTCCAAACTTATTTGCCAACAAAAATTCATCATTGACTGATCATCTATGACTGTTATTACATCTTGTTTAACTCCATGGTTTTTCGTTATTTCAGGACTGTGATCAAAGGCTAACCATATGCTTGTGAAGGTACTTGATTTGAGTGAGATTTTCGCATCTGGATAAATACCAGGACTAGTCCGTGGATAACTGCCTAACAACAAGCGGCTACTCCTATAACCAACCACATGATTTTGCCACCAAGAGCTTGATAGATTAATCCTCCGAAAAACGACCCGGCTCCAGCTCCTATAAAATTCAACGAGACAGGGTAAGTTTTTCACATATAAACTTTGTCATAAACTATAAATATACCTCAATTAAAATTTTTTTTATTCATTTTGAGTATAGAAATTTATATTGGAGGGTACATTAAGAGGTAACATAACCCTATCCTTTTCAATGGGCCGGGTTTGCAAAGATACTCACAGTTGAATGAGGGAGGTTTGGTTGGGGGTGGGAATTGTTTGGGGTGGCTTGATGGATCAGCAAGGGCCTCCACTTGTCGTTTTTAACTTTGAAATGGTGTATTTTTTAAAATTAATATACAAGTTTAGTAAATATTAATTAAAAAAAATCTACAATTTTAAAGGGATAAACGGCACGATCAGCACCTTGCACATTAAGCTAATTTAAACAATTTTTGTTTTTATTGGCAAATTTAAAAATGTAGCTGTTAATGATATGGCAAAAATCTCTAATTATAAACTTGTATAACGTTTTGAACTTAGAGTAATGTGTGCTTTTCCGACATTTAATTACGCATATCAAACTTTCAGGGTGTATTTTTGTGTTTCTAAAATGGCAGCAATCATGCATTACACCTATGCTTAACAGGAAAGCTCGTCTTGTCCTCTCGGGAGTTGTGTCAGTTACAGATTAACATCAATGCGTTGCAAAAGTTAAGATGGTAACATGTAATCAAGCTTATTTGTATCGGAATACACAGTGACAGAATAATCAGCAGCACGCTTTCCTGCCAAGCTTTGGTGTAATGCATGATTGCTGACATTCTGATTGAGGTTTTGCCATATCTTTAACAGCTAAAATTACAAGTTTGCAAATTGAAAATTTTTCAAACTTCTTAATCCAAGACACAGGTCTGAACTTCCATTTACATTTTTGGTTCAACCAGCAAAAATATCTATATTTCATTATTGACATTGTACATCTTTTATTAAAATTCACAAAATCAATGTTAAATATTCAATAAATTAGCTTGCCTAGTCCTTCAAAAACAGCCTGATGTATACCCTGTAGAGAAATAGAGAGTGTTGTTTTAAATTTACAGTGTGGTGTTAATTTTACATTTTCGTAGAAAGCAGTATCAACAATTCACATTCAGAGTGAACATGTTTAGCTATAAGAGCACTTTAAAGTTTTGGATATAATGTGTTAAGTACTATGCAGTGTTCAAAGAACTGCAATGAGGATTTTTTGAGGAAATGAGGAAATAATTACACACTGAAATTGAAAATTTAAGTCACCTGCATTGTGGCATGGGAAGAGGGTGGAGCTTTGATACTACTGTGAAAAATACACCAAAGCAGATCCCTTGAGTGGTTTCGATTGGGAGAACTAGCCATGGATTTTCGACGAGATGGTAGAGTAGAAATCTGATCCCAAACACGGCTAGTACCAGAGTCATTGAGTGACCGTGTCCAATTTTCTTCAGAAACCATTCCGAAATAAACATAAATAGCATTTCTCCTAAAAACACTGCACTCCAGTGATCAAACCAATGAGGAGTAGACTTGCTTGCAGACTTACGAGATACACAACCAGGAAGGTCCACAAAATGCCGGTGATAAAACCAATAAAGAAAACTGCCGTTGTAAGAAGCATCGTTTCAGCATCCAAAAAAAGTTGGCCAACGCCTTTGAACAAATGTTTAGGTTTTTCAACTTTGTTTTCTTTGAAACGCAAAGCAACGATGAAGTCCATCACTCCAAAAACCAGCACGACGCAGAAAGCTGGAGTGAAGTTCAACTTCTGTCCAATGCCATCGTAATCCAGAAATACTTTATTTGAAAATTTACTTGATAGGCACTCGATTCTGTGCCTTCAGAAATGGTAACATCTTCGCAACTGATGTTGCACGAATTGAGTGTTGTGTTGAAGCACACCGGTATTGATGCAGTTTCATTGAAGATACCGAAACTCTGGAAGACACTGGAAGAACATAGTTCTTCAGTCAGAGGCATGGATCCATTGGGGATCCATTTTTTACTAAATAAAATAGTTTGAAATGCTGTAGAGTTTTCATGTTGGCAGTAAGATTGATGGTAAGCACAGAGGTGATCTACAATGGGGTTAGCTGCAAAAAGATGGCATATGATACTGCAAGAGGTGACATCAATTATTGGCGATTTGATGATTTCTTTAGACTGTTGGGTGTTACAGACTTCTATTGAAACGCTTTTGTTTTGGCACAACAAGCTCGGAGGTACTGTCACAACTTCGACAGGAGGAATGATGCTAATAGCAAGAAATGTTGTCGTCGTCAGAAACATACATGTCAAGAAGATGGTTTTCTTTTCCTGTAATTTGTCGGCAAGGATTCCAAAGCTTGGTTTTACAATTAAGATAGTGATTTGCAACGTCAAATATATTGTTCCTAGAAAACATTAATGATACTGTTATGTCTCGTTATATTTATTATCAAGAATGAAATGGTTATTTATGATTTTTGAAAAGTTTAAGAACATATTTTGTAAGAACATCTTCTAGTCTGAGTTGCAAAATCTAGGTGCAATCTAGATTCTATATAGATTTAAATTCGCCAAATTTTGTCTTTCAATTTCTGGGGCGACAACCCAGAAAATGAAAATAACTAATTTCTAAGACCCAATTTGTCCTTACAAATTAATCCAATTTGTACACAATATAAGAATAGACTTACCAATCAAAGCTGGCGAAGCACCAAATTGGGATGCTATTGTGGCACCAAATGGAAGTATTCCAGCTAGACCTTGGAAGTGAAAGAAATATAGTGTTATACTTCTCGGGATATTCTTTAATCGGATTTTAATTAATATAACTACACCAATTTATTTCAACCACTAAGCTAAATTCGAAATTAATGCAAAATATAAAATATATTAATTAAGAAATATGGAATTTTTTCTGAAAGTTTTTAAAATTTTATATAAAATTATTAGACATATTTATTTGATTAATTAATATATATTTTTTATAGTAATATCTGGTATTGTTAGTTACTTACTTGCACAGAACAGAAAATAATGCCCTTTAGCTGGCAATAACGATGCGTCAATCTCCATGATTTTCATGACAGTGGCTGTTGTGAGACCTTACTGCCAAATTGGCGCATTTATAATTTGACCTTCGTCCTACCGACTCGATACATTCTTTTAAT